>JBBPMO010000158.1:0-46770 GCA_038090315.1 Xanthoconium stramineum | reverse complement strand
GAGAAACATGCCTTGGATATACCCAAACCAGCAATGCAATCTGTGGACCATTCCTCAACAGGGCCGAGGTTCCGTGTTTCAGGAGACATCTGAAAGTCTCTCCCTCCGAATGTGAGTGTTGGTACCGTCGTACAGGTCGTGGTGCATGGAACTGCAAGGTGTCTAATCAGATCGGTTCACGTAGATATTGACATAAGACGCAATGACGCACCCGCACACAGAGTGTCATTTTGCCCACAACTTGCGTCAGCTATGTCAGAGAAGTAGACATCTACGACGTCTCTTGGCCTAACGATGGTGCAAGTTGGCTGCAGCTTGTAGGATGGTCACCGTGCGAAAAAGTGCGTGAAAACCTGGATTTGGCGAGCAAAGTACTGAATCTACCAGTGCTCACCAATTCCAGCCGTATTGACTCAGGTACTCCAAGATATTTCTTTTGCATCGGCCTGCTCTCAGTGTCCTGTACTGTAGTGCCACAAAAGGTGGGCGCTCGAGTACTGAGCGCGTCTGGACCATCTCTAATTTGCCGTAACCCGTACTAGTAGGCCTGCTGAACAGGTAAGGACGTCAACTTGGCCTCGTCACTACTTTTCTCCGCGTAAAAGTACTCTGTAGGTCGACCTGATTCAATCACTTAGAAGAAACTTCAGACACCCGATCTACGGGCTCCGGACTGGCCAAGTACATCCCATCCTAATGTCCGCGTGCACAGTACAGGTCAAGATGAGATAAACCGCACCGACAGTAACGTAAACAGGCTAAGAGTTAGAGGTGAATGTAGAAGCGCTTGGTATGTTGGGTCGCATTGAGCCGTCGGGCTAACGGAGACTATCAGGTCCACTGCTTACGATTCAAGGCGTTGTGGAAGTAACCTTGCTTATAGCGGGAATACCTGACCCGCGGACCTGTTATATGTATAATGTCGCCGCTTCCCGGATGGAAAAGAAGTGGAAGATATAAGTGGTACTGACGGACTGCTAACCAATTTAGTATTTCGGCGTCCTTGTTCTCCTTATCTAGAGGTTCTTGTCATCGAGCGATGGGGTACCTTGCCCGCCGCTGCGGTTCACTGGTTTCATCATTCACATTTGACTGTCCGATGATGCACGCCCACTTTGTTGCCACTCACCATAACACTCACCCTGAAACACCGCGCAGCACCACGAACCTGACTTCAATCCGATTCCTCCTCGAAAGGAGTTGATTCCGACACTCAAAAACGCCTTTGCTTACCAGCTTGCTGATCTGGCTTTTGGCTTTTGCAGTTGCCTACACCGTCGGGCATCAAAGCTAACGTGTAAACAAGTGTATTGGTAACGACTAGGCTCATCTGATCATCTTTCCGCGTTAACCTCATGATGATCATTGATCGTGATGAAGCTCGGCCCACGCTAACACCATTAGCTGTGTTCCACCCGCTCATAAAGACGGAGGTCTGCCCTCTTGGACTATAGAGTAAAATTTTGTTCTTTCTGTGTGCCTATCAGATCATGGCTTCCTCACTGCAGTCTGCGCTGTTTAACCTCCAGCAAAATGATTACTTGACCCGTATGCCCACCGTCACCAGTCAGAGATTAATATCATAACCTTTTTGTAGTTTCTGTCCTTACTGCCGTCGGGTACGATTACGGTAAGCTATGGATTGCCTTCCAACATGACTGTCAATTTCAACGTTGTCAGCCCTTGTGTTCTCAAATGAAGTAAAATACTACGCGCCCTCCGCCGCAGTTTCCTCATTGATAACCATCTGTAGATAGAATACATTTGGGTCAGCAAACAACGATCTGGCAACCTGTTGAAACTGACGCTCATCACAACATGGCAGAACAAACCATGGACATGGGTTTCGACTCATTACCTATTTGTGTGTATCAAACTCCAACCCAGTACACTTTCATGCGCGGCATGCTAAAGATTGGTATAGGTTCGTTATTTTGGCCTTATCACATTCACGTGAGTCTGATAATTGCAAGAGATTTCTTGAGTACTAAATGCAAATGATTCATCAGAATTCCTGCCCTTAGTATGCGTGCATTTCAATGTGGGGCCGGTTAAATATTGACACCATATTAGTAGGAAGTAGTTTCCTGCCTGGCCCCGCAAATGTGAGTTTTTCTTTCCTTTCCAATCATACAGGGGCATACTGAGTTGTATGCCCATAGGTGTATGTAGTTTTCTAGTACCGACATACTGTATCCGGACACACTGAACAGAATTGGTATTTATCATCCAGTTGTGAGCACATTTACTCAAATATTCCACTCTCTATCTTATTCATGGTTTGAAGGTGACTTGATGCAAACCGTCATTGGATGGACTGGTATCCTCTTTTTTGGTTCAGTCAGCTGTGAGTTATTGTAGCCGTATAGTTCCCTTCCACAAGATACAGACTCTAGTGATGACCACAGTTGTTATGATCCTCCGCATATGGGCGATGTACAATCGATCGAAAGTGGTCCTCAACACACTTCTTGCATTGCTTTTTCTACAGATGGTTTGCATCCTCCTTGTTGCTATCATGTACACCATTCGGGGGAACGAAAAGGGTATGTAGCATGCCAGCTGAGTAAATGATACTGATGCACTAACCAGTTTCCCATCACCATCCCGCTCATACATTGCAGGTGTCACCATCCAGCTACTGGACTTTTCATTTTGTGTTATCAATGTCCAGCCTAACACATCCATTTCGGTAAAAGTGACTACCATCGCACAAATCATACTTAGTGGAACAACGTGCGTCCTTGCGATCATCCAATTCATGCGGCAGTCATATCAGATGTACCGAGTGACAAAACAATGGCAACTCAACCGCTACATGAGGCTGATGACCGAGCAGGGGATCCTCTATTTCGTTGTGTGCGTCTACATCCATCCCCCTGTCTCAAACCTCAAATTTGATCAACGGTTAAGCTGACAATAACCTTCCTGTCACAGCGTCTTTCTATTTAGCATCATTGATACATTGGGTACTTCAGGAATGCTTCCAGAGTCTGGGTGGCAAATGACGTTGTTGTACATTCTGGAGGCCGTGCCTCTGTTTACCCTCACCCCCCGGTTTATCATCAGCATCCGAGAACTGTACGCGCGTGACGTGCAATGTAGACGTGGAGAGGGAATTGACACCGGGTTCGGTTTGACGTCCGGCCGCGGTGCTGTTGAGACGGCAATCGTGTTTGCGGGTGCTGGGCAGAACGAGGGTCTGGACGATATCGAAGAGGTACCGAGAGAGGTTAGAACGACTCAGCTAGTTTAGGTGGACAGGGACCATCGCCTGGTACATTTCACCATGACCGTGGTAGACCGTTGTCGCTTGGTTCCGAGTAAATTGCTGTAGTAACGATGTAAAATATTTATTGGGATCCTGTCACCGTGATTGATCATGTGGCCGAGGGGCTTGCAAACAATACGGGGGCTGACTGTGACTCAAAAATCCGCCTACCTCGCCTCCCTGACAGCTCAAAGTCAATGGCGGCCCCATCGTTGTGCGCTTGACCGAAATCGACGAACGTCCAAAGGTCGAGCTTATCAGTGACACCCATGCAAGTTGACGGCAATGCACAGCCTATGAACACGCCGAAGAAGAAGCGCGTCGTCAAGAAACTCACGGTTCCATTTCCCTACTTCCCATCTTCTCTCGATCCAAATTCCTTTTTCAGAGAGCAAGGCGCACATAGCAGACAAGCATGTCCAAGACACCGCTGAGCCTCTATCACAACGTGACACGTTCCGAGTCGTTTTGATTACCCTGTTGGGACGACGCTCAACGAGCCTCGCACCGGCAACCTTGTCTGACAGCGAGTACCGTACGCGCATATAGAGTGGTTGCGGATGTGGTCAAAAAGAGGAAGGAACTGATTTATTTCACAATTTCTATTTCGACCGAGCCCAAGCCCGGCCAGCCAAGGTGGAGATGCCAAATTGGACGCAGACAGTACAGAGTGGCACGCAAAGGTCAGGTCCGGCGGGGGCGAAGCATCAGCAGCAGCCACAGCAGGAATCGCATGTACTACATGTTAGCTAGCACGTATAGGTGATAGAGGATGTCACTTCGTAGTTTTCATTCATTCTGTGTAGATACAAACTTGATATGATCAATGACGGCTCAATATCTAGTCCCTGCAGTCCCCTTGTCCCTCTTGATCACCTCGCTGAAGCTTCCATACTCGAGCGTCCCCCCACACCTGCGGGTACCTCATGCACAAACGAACGAGCGATCTCATTGTCCTCAGCCCCTACGAACAAGCCCCCAAACGGCGTTAAGCTCGAGGGGGGTGAAGTGAGGTGATTTATGCTGCAAAGAGTAACTTACCAGCAGAAAGACGGATGTGTCAGACGTCAGAATGCCCAGAATGCGAGAAGAATGACGACGATGACGAAACGATTGCGTCGAGCGGAGACAGAGGGCAAAAAGGCCATATGGGCGAGTGCAAGGCGTTAAGTGGCATCGAGAGCGATTCCGACCGCCTTGGATATGATGGGATACGAGGAGGAATGGATAGCGCAACGAGGGGCACACGTTGCGAGTCGAAACGATTCAGAACAGGACCGCTAGCTGAAGATGACCTGGAGTCAACACGGATGGCAAAAACGCAGAAAGACAGGCGCACCAGAGCCATCCACATCACCTGCCGCGAGTCAGAATGACTCGAAACAAAGTTGCTAGCGGGACAGGACATGAGTCAGGACTCAGCATGCATGGTACGGATGGGGAAGGGTGAAATTGAAGCGTTCGGGTGGAGATGGCGAGTAGTATCGATGGTAGCAGAAAATAGGGGAAAACACGACATGAGTTGTGTGTCGTGTCGCTGGTATCCATATTTAGTGCTGAGGAGAGGCGGTCAAGAGGTACGCGAGAAGTCCCACAGTACGTGTGTGTAGAGCCCGAGGACACTGTACATATGGGGGGTCTATTCCGAGGTCCTGGTAACGAGACTAGGATTTTTGTTGTAGGGGAAATCGGTCTTTCAGACCGTGGGAGCCTGCGAGAGTTCCATCTTCCCATCACCCATCAAACTATCTCTGTCTCACCGCAGTCGGCACTGCTTAACCTCCAGCGATACGATTTCCCTTCTGGTATTGGCCCATTGTCTTGGCTGGTGCACCAAGCGGAAGCTACTTACAGGATTCAGAAGTACGTTCACCTTCTCGCTTGTAAATCAACCTCTGGCCTACACTCATCGAAACTCTAGTATGGAACACCACCGTCGGGTAGGATTACGGTGAGCTATGGGTTATCGTCTGCTTGACCTCTACCCCGACTGACATCCTTCCGCTGTTTGGGGAGCTCCCAGCCACGACGTCTAGGGAGTCAAGGCAGTGATCGCTCACCGATATGCCTGGATAGTAGTGACTGCGTCCCGGGTAATTGCCTCAGGGTCGCAGGAGTGTCCTGCAGTGACTACTTGGGATGTACTTGCGCGACCCGTAACGGGCTGGTCGCTAGTGCGGAGAAAGCGGGAAGGAGGCCTCGTCTCAGCAGAAGCCAGCCGTGACTATGCTCTACTCTCACGGACTGATATTCATTAGATCTCGTTCCCTGACGCTGGGTAGCGCCCAAGCACATCTATTCTGTTGCTCATTCACCACCTCGACCATGTCCATTCGAGCACCCGCGCTTGTGCTCAATCTTCGCCAGACCGTTTTTGTTGCACTTGGATCTGACACTGACCGCGCCTTCTTGAGTTGGACCACTGGCAAGCCGACCGTATTACAAGACTCAGACCAAAAGACTGGTCGATCAAGGCGTCTGTCATCTAATAGTAGGCGCATCACACGTCCTTCCAACTCCGAGAGCAATGATGATGAATTGAGGGCACCTTCACCTTCACGCTCCGCTGAAGATGCTTCGAACAACCTTTTACTCAGTGTACCAAGGCTTGTGTCCTGACCAAGATGATAGAGTTGAAAGAATGCGTTCATTGAGTGACTACGACATCGGCACATGAGCTTAGCAGTTTACTACCAACGAAAATGAGAATTGTTGCATGCGGGCGAACTGACGTACAGGAGTGGAGAAGATATCTAAGTGTACCATGCAAATCCGTTGAAGCTACTGTCACGACAAGTGGTCAACTACATTGTAAATAAGGCGTCGACACTGTGCGTAGGGTCAACCCCTGAGTCTCTTCAGTCATTTGAACGACCAACGATGGTGCAGGATGCTCACCGTGCGAAAAAGTCCGTGAGAGCTTGGCCTTGGCAAGCAAAGTTGCATCCCATCCCAATGACTGCGTGCATGGTACAGGTAGAGATGAAACCGCACTGACAATAACGCAACAATCTCAAAGTGAGAGGCGAATGTAGAAGCGCTTGGTATGTTGGGTCGCAATGAGCTGTCAGCTAACAAAGACTATCAGATCCACAGCCACTCACGATTCAGGGCAAAGTAACCTTGCCTGTAACGGGAATACCTGACCCGCTGACCCGTTAACCCGTTATATGTATAATGTCACTGCTTCCCGCATGGAAACGAAGTGGAATGAGATAAGTGATACTGACCGCTAACCCATTTAGTATTCTGACGTCCTTCTTCTAAGATTGCTGCCTTACTTAGTGGTTCTTATCATCAAGTCAAGGGATGCCCACTGCTGCGGATCACTGCTTTCATCATTCACACTTGACTGTCCGATGATGCCCGCCCATTTTGTTGTCATTCATCTTAGCACCCGCGGCCCTGAACACCACGCAGCACCACGAACCTGACGTTGCAGTTGCCTACACCAGACATCAAGGCCAACTTGTAAATAAGTGTATTGGTAACGGCTAGACTCCCCCGATCATCTTAAGTCCGGAATGATTATTGATCATGATGAAGCTCGATCTGTGCCAACGCCAATAATCGTGTTCCGTTCTCTTATAAAGATTGTGATCTGCCCTGGGCAGTGGAGTAAGAGTGTTCTCTCCGTACGCCAATCAAACCATGTCTTTATCACTGCAGTCTGCGCTGCTTAACCTCCAGCAGAATGACTACTTGACCCGTACGCCCGCCTTCACCTGTCAGAGATTAATATCATAACATTTTGTAGTTTCTCTCCTCACTGCCATCGGGTACGATTACAGTAAGTTACGGATTGCCTTCCAATATGATTGTCAATTTCAACGTTGTCAGTCCTTGTGTTCTCAAATGAGGTAAAATACTACATGCCCTCTGCCGCAGTTTCCTCGTTGATAACCATCTGTAGATAGAATACATTTGGGTCAGCAAAAGAACCATCCGGAAACCTGAAACTGACGTTCGTCATAACATGGCAGAACAAACCGTGGACGCAAGTGTCGACACTTTACCTTTTCGTGCGTATCAAATTTCCCAGTACATTTTCATATGCGACGTGTTGAACATTGTTATAGGTTCGCTATTTTGGCATTATCTCATTCACGTGAGTCTGATAATTGCAAGAGGTCTATGGAGTGCTAAATGCAGATAATTCATCAGACTTCCTGCTCTCAGTATGCGTGCATTCAATTTGAGACTGATTAAATCTTGACATCATATTAGTAGGAAGTAGCTTCCTGCCCGGCCCTGCAAATGTGAGTTTTTCCTTCCTTTCCAACCATGCAGGAGCGTACTGAGTCGTATGCACATAGGTGTACGTAGTTTTCTAGTACCGGTATACTGTATCTGAGCACACTGAACGTAATTGGAATTTATCATCCAGTTGTGAGCACATTTACTCAAAGATTCCATCCTCTATCTGAATCCTGGTTTGAAGGTAAATTGTTGGATAACGTCGAGGGATGGACTTTTCTCCTCTTTTCTAGTTCAGTCAGTTGTGAGTTACGTATGGCTCCCTTTCAAAAGATGCAAACCCTGGTGATGATCACAGTTGTCATGATCCTCCGCATATGGGCGATGTACAATCGATCAAAAGTGGTCCTTATCACGCTCCTTGCATTGTTTTTTCTACAGACCGTTTCCATCCTCCTCGCTGCCATCATGTATACCAATCAAAGGAACGAATCGGGTATGTATCATGCTAGCTGAGTAAATGATATGGACGCATTAACCGGCTTCCCACCATCACCCCGCTCATATCTTGCAGTGGTCATCATCCAGCTACTCAACTTTTCATTCTGTGTTGTCCGACCAAACACACACATTTGGACAAAAGTGGCTGCCATCGTAGAAATCATACTTAGTGGAACGTGCGTTCTCGCTATCATCCAATTCATGTGGCAGTCGTTTCAGAGGTGCCGAGTGACGAAGCAATGGAAACTGAACCGCTACGTGAGGCTGATAACCAAACAGGGGGTCTTCTATTTCTTTGCGTGCGTCTGCATCCATCCGTCTGTCTTTTCCACTGTCTCATACCTCAAACTTGATAATAATCGAGCTGACAATAACCTTGTCACAGCGTCTTTCTGTTTAACATCATTAACATATTGGGTATTTCGGGAACGCTTCCACAGTCTGGGTGGCGAATGACGCTCTTGAACATTCTGGAAGTTGTGCCTCTGTTCACCCTCACCCCTCGATTTATCATCAGCATCCGAGAGCTGTACGCGCGTGACGTGCAGTGTAGACGTGGAGAGGGAATTGACACCGGGTTCGGTTTGACGTCCGGCCGCGGTACTGTTGAGGCAGCAATGGTGTTTGCGAGTGCTGGACAGAATGAGGGTCCGGAGGATACTGAAGAGGTACCGAGAGAGGCTACAACACTCAGCTAGTGTAGGTGGATACGAACTATTGCCTGGTACTTTTCACCATGACAGTGGTAGACCATTGCTACTTAGTTCTGGGTAAACTGCTGCAGTGACGATCAAAGACATTTATTATTTATTGGGATCCTGTTACTGTGATTGATCATGGGGTCAAGGGCTTACAAAAATACGGGGTTTGACCGTGACCCGGGATGACTCTATTTCTCGCCTTGGTGACGATGTTGTTCATGGTAGCCTCGACCAGACCTTCCCGACATGTCAGTTCGCGGCTTGAGCCGTGCAAGTGAACATTCCGATCACAGCTGCTAAATGTCGAATGTCTGCCGGACCGCAACAGCAACTTGGACGACCAACGCGGCACCCAACTTGAACCAGGGTTACTCCATTTGAAGATGAGTTGGAAGACTGCTCGTACCGAACATGCACAATGCCTGTTTCGCCCATTACGAGGGGGAGGCGCTGCCTTACACTTGAAATGATGAATTCAATACAACAAACAAATTCACTCTCCGAACATCTCTCCACCCAGAACAAAGACGAAGATAAAACAGGGATGGTTGATCAACTGAGTTGTGCAAACTGAACTCGGGGAAAAATCGAAAATAGAATATACGTTCTGCAAGAAGAAATTGCCGATGACTACGATCGATGCCGCTGAAGGCGAATGAGCCTTCAGTAGAAGTAACTCCCATTGAGAGAAACATTCCCTTGGATATGCCCAAGCCAGCGATGTAATCTGTGGGCCCTTCCTTAACAGGACCGAGGTCCCATGTTTCAAGAAGTACCTGAAAGTCTCATTCGAATGTGTCCGCGCCATCGCATTGATCGTGGCAAATGGAACTGCAAGGTGTCCAATCAGTTTTTAGCCTGCGAAAGCTCTTGTCAGGGGGCTTGACCGCTACCAGTGCCATGCTGTTTAGGGAACTCCCCACCGCAGTATCTGTAGGCATGGCGGTGACCGCTCGCCGATGTGCCTGGACGGTGATTGCGTCCCAGGTAATCGCCTCACAGGCAATGTGTCCCGCAGTGACCCCAATGGGTGTGGAGAGACTTATGTAAAGGTCTGAATCCGGCAATCAACCATTTGTCTTCCAGCGACAGCGTAGCAGCAAAGAATTTTGCCCTTTCAACTCGAATTGGTTCCCCAACCTCTTGTCCGTCATCTACTTGCCATCGCCGAAGCACTCCTTCATCATCACCACTCAATACCTGCTTGCCTTCCTCGGCAAACAGGACTGAAAATATTCTTTATTCGCTGTTGTTGATTCAACTACCCTCGGACGATCTCTAAGTCAATGGGTGGTTATTACAGGTATTCGTGAACAACCAGTGTGTACCTTTTTCGGTTGACTCCATAACCACCCTTGAGGTGAACAACCAGTGTGTACCTTTTTCGGTTGACTCCGTAACCACCCTTGAGGTGCAGGACAGGAGGAGACTAGGTGGGAGCACAACGTCAAGGGGTACGAGATACGCCCTGCGGCGCATGTATGTATGCATGGATATGGATCAGCTCACACAGCCCTCGCCCGTGCCTCGTAATCGCGGCTCGCCTCCAGTCGCACGAGTGGCCCGGTCGACAAAGCTGAGATTCCATTGCTGGTATGTCAACTTTGAACTACCCGATCCAACCATTGGCTATGAGTGTATTCAGAGATATACCACGATCGACCCGAGCCAGTGTCTGTGTGTTAGCCACGGTTCTCAACATACTCGATTGCGACACAGGCACAGATGGCATCCATTCTTTATACGTTGTTTCGGGTCCCTAGCCCTCATTAACGTTGCCAGAGTCTAGGTACATTTATTGCATCCCCTCGACATGCAACACAGCTGATCACCTCCGGCTCGAAGTCTCGGAACAACAATACGAAATTCCATTTGTTCAGTCCCAGTTCGAGAGCTTGACATCATGCTCTACCGACCATAGGTCTATACCGTAAAAACTAACCAGCCTATGACAACGGTCGTTCGATCACGTAATGTCTTCTACTCGTCCCACTGACGACTTCAGTCTGTTTCGATAACTACTTCCGTCCTCATCGTTTCGGATACCCTCCCCCTTCCACACGTGACTAATAACTTTGAAGGCAAGCAAAGGTTGCGAGGTCAGGCTTCGTCGAGGTCGACGACTCCTGACGCAGCGAGTTAGCAAGGGTGATCAATCGACTTGCAAGTACCAACTTTGCGATGTACCCATAGACTCATAGATACAAGACAGCAAGGTCCTGCCTGCACCTGTTCGCGCAAAAGTTTCTTGATGGCTGACGTCAGACTCAGAGATGGCGTAAAGTACCTCTTACATGTCGGTATGCCGTTCGTCTCTACGTCAGCAGTAGCCCACAAGCGATGAGACGTGCCGCATAGAGTGAAATGGTTCAGTCCAGGAACAATAGTTGCATTGCTATCGACGAAGCACATCTCTGTTGACGGTGAAGATAGAGAATTCGAATGGATTCTTTGCATTCAATTCATCTTGCGAAGCAGACGTTGGTCCAACCTCAAGGCCTCACATTCGTGTCCAGGTCTGGAAATCATCATGGCCAATTTAGATTTACCAACTGCCGGCGCAGAACGACGATGGTGGCGAGGTTTATGGATTAAAGTCGATGTTGAACGTTGGTGATCCGACCATGACGCAAGGGGGATTGGATAAGAAGCACGTTTGCGTTGCTACTCCCATCATGGTGATCTAACGTCGACAACAAGGTAAGGGGGAATGGGAGAGAGTGGTCTCATTGCATGATAATCGACGTTTGAAACGGAAGGAAAACCTACCGAAAGTACTGGTAAATGTCCGCTGGATCGGACTCCAGAAACTCTACGGGATGTGTTGTGTTGGCAACGTCTTCATTTTGTTCGCTAGTAATTGCCTAGCTTGTGTTCGCCATGGTTGGTGACGATGGCAACGGTCAAAATCAGATGAATCCCTACTGAACGAAAAGTTGAGCGGTGTCAGAAAACGCTACTCATTCGTTCGTGCCCACTCAACAAGAGCAAAAAGGGGCACCTGATCGCGGTACGAGCGGTGGAACCTGGGTTGGGCCACCAGACTGGAAAGAGGTGCAAGGCAGAGCCTAACATGATATGTGGATCAGCGAAAGCCGCTTGTCAATACCACGTCGGTCCGAATCCAAGCGCTCCACTGACTCAGCGGCTTACTGATTGACATGGACAGACAACTTATACACAATCAGATTGGTGGGAACTCGCTTATCTTCAACGACGTGAAGCAGATGACCAACCCAAGGTCTCCAGGGGTGGATGGATACTAGTCAACCTTACAAATCCCCTTCCAACGTTTGTTAATCAGCACCACGAGTTTTGTTTCCCGGCACCGTCGACCTCACGCCTTTTACGACTATAAATACGCCAGGATGCAACCCGAACCCCTCACAGAACCACCTCCCAAAGCTTCATCCGACTCACCCCAGTCATGGCTTCTACCCAGCAGACCCCCGCGCTCTTCAGGCCTATCAACATTGGCAGGCTAACGCTTCAGCATCGCGTTGTCCTTGCACCCTTGACGCGTTTCCGGGCGTATGCAACACACGTTCCAGGTCCTCAGAGTCCATCGTACTACTCTCAGCGTGCTTCCGCACCAGGCACTCTGCTCATCACGGAAGCCACATTCATCTCACACGATGCGGGAGGTTACGCGCATGTCCCAGGTATATACACCGATGAGCAGGTCAAGGCATGGAAAAAGGTACGCACACACCCATTTTATTCCCTTTGCCCATTGTCCTAAACCGGCCTCACGAACCACGCCAGGTCACGGATGCCGTCCACGCTAAAGGATCTTACATCTTCCTCCAACTTTGGGCACTCGGTCGTGCTGCTGATATAGACGTCCTCGAGAAGCAGGACCCGCCTTCGCCGTACGTCGGTGCATCCTCCGTGGCGTTGACCGGCAAGTCGAAGGCACCTCGCCCGTTGACCGAGGTAGAGATTCAAGACTACATCACCGCGTACGCAAAAGCAGCCAGCAACGCCGTACACGGTGCCGGATTCGACGGTGTTGAGATCCACGGCGCGAACGGCTACTTTCCCGACCAATTCCTCCAAACAGTCTCTAACAATCGTACGGACAGATGGGGCGGAGACGAAGAAGGGCGTACGAGGTTCGCCAGGGAGGTTGTCGATGCAGTAGCGGAGGCTGTGGGGGAAGATCGTGTTGGTCTTCGTATCAGCCCTTGGAACACTTACCAAGGTGAGACCGCTCCTGCTGGTCTGAATCTGATGTGCTCCCACTCACTTGCATCTACTTTCCAGACATGGCCATGCCAGATCCACGACCAACGTTTGCGTACCTAGCCACCGCCTTACGTGACAAGCATCCAAGGATGGCATACCTCCATGTGGTCGAGCCTCGGGTGTCAGGGAATGCAGACGCAGTTCCTCGCGAAGGCGCGAACAACGACTTTTTGCGAGAGATATGGAATGGGGATGAAGGTGGCGAAGAGAGGGTGTTTATATCTGCCGGTGGACATACCCGCGAGATAGCGTTGCGCACCGCAGAAAACAAGGGTGGGCTTGTCGCGTTCGGACGCCTGTACTTATCGAACGTGAGTGTTCCCACTTTTTCTTTGCAGGGTTCATATATTGACTTGGACTCTGGATAGCCTGATCTCCCTGCACGGCTACAGGAGGATGTACCTCTTACGCGTCCGGACCGGTCAAAATTTTACTTGGTAGGAAACTTGACACCGTTGGGGTACAATGATTGGCCATTTGCAGACGGAATCGTTCGAGGAATAGAAGGAAAGGCGTAAGATGGTTTTCACTTAGACAAGATGCAACATCATAGCGTTAATATTGCTAGATCCACTATTCCAGTACATCTATAGAGCAAATGTGAGAGCCGATGGGTGGTGGAACCAGCTTTTGTATTAGATTGGTTCTATCAGTTTGTGCCAACATGACAAAAGTTCGAGTGCACTACAAAACCCTGTCAAAAGATGTCCTAGTTTGAACGCGTAGCGGGAATTTCATTATTTAAATGAGTTTGTCGTTACCATCTGGGAATATCTTTTCCTCCGCACCCATTCACTAACCATTTAACCTGGGGGTCGTGTCTCGTCTCACACCCGCTCCTCGCACGCTCCTGCCTCTGCAAGTTCGACCCGCCTCTGCCCCTGCACGCCCCACCCGCCTCTGCAAGTCCAACTACCGACTCAGTCACCCACGCTCGCTCCTTACATGCTCTCTGCCTCTGCGGGTTCGACCCGTGAGCGCCAGACCCGCTCCCCCGGAACAAATGGAACTTCCCTAAACGGCCTTGGAAGGACCGCGGTTGGGGTAGCGGCAGCCCCCTGATGAGAGCATTCGCAGGCTCGAAACCGCAATGCCTGCGCCGTGTGTCCTCCCCCACCTATGCTCATACTGTACAAGTACCGACCTGGTCCGGCCCCGATCCTCGGAGAGGGGGACCAGACGGACGAGTAAGTGGAGCAGCGTGCCCGGCGTCCCCAGGCACGCCGGTTGGCAGCCCAAGCTCGCACACAGACCGACCCCGGACTGCCACCTCCGGTGGCGGTGGGAACCTGCTTATCTTCAACAACGCGAAGCAGATGACCAACCTAAGGATACTGGTCCACCTTACAAATCCCCCTCCAACGTTTGTTAATCAGCACTACAAGTTTTGTTTCCCGACACCGGCCTCACGCCTTTTACGACTATAGATACGCCAGGATGCAAGCCGAACCCCACTCCACTACTGTTGGAATCAGTGACGTGGTGGCCTTGAAAGTTGAGACTTTTTTCGCACGGTGATTATCTTTGCAAACCTCCATCATCATTCAAGCTTCAAGGTCATTCAAACGTTCATGACCAAAATTGCTCAGAGGTTGGCCCTATGCACAGCACAGGCGTCTTGTTTACAATGCAGTTGACCACTGATCACGCGACGGCGACTTCAATGAATTTGCATGATGCCCTGTGACCGTAGCACCACGAAAGGCGAGCACTGAGCACGTCTGGTTTGCCCTATGCCTGCTAAACAAGAAAGGAAGTTGACTGATCACTGTTTTTCTCTACGTAAAAGTTGTCTGTAGGTCGTTTCGATCTGATCACTTAGAAGGCACCTCAGACATCCTATGTACGCACTCCGAGCTGTACGTATATGTATCCCGACCATCAAGGCCAAACGCATCCCATCAGCACGTGGTATGGTGGCTCGCAGTGAGTCGTCTCGGTAACGGGGTCTATCAGACCCGCTGCTAACGATTCAAGGCGATGTGGAAGTAACCTTGGCTATGACGGGGATGCCTGACCCGTGGACTCGTATGCATAAACCCCCGCCTCCCACGGAAAAGAAGCGGAAGAGATAAGCGGGCGGCCCGGGCGCTGACGGATCACTAGCACATTTAGTACCCCGGTGTTCTTGTTCTAAGATACTAGCTGCCTTACTTAAGGTTTTTATCAAGCCACGGGATGCCCTGCCCGCCACGGCAATTCACTACTTTCATCATTCACATTTGACTGTCAGATGATGCCTGCCGATGCTTTGTCGCCGTTCATCTGACCATTAGCGCCCGCTCTGAACTTCAACCCGATTCCTCGAAAGAAGTTGATCCAGACACTATCAAAAAGGCCTCTGCTTGGCTTCCTGATCTAGCTTTGCGGTCGCCTACACCAGACATCAAAGACAAGTGTATTGGTAACGACTAGGCTCGTCTGAGCATGTTTTCGCGTTAAGCCCACACAGTAATGATCATCGATCATCATGACGAAGCCCGGTCCACACTAACATGATTAGCTGTGTTCCGCTCTCCCATAAAGACCCGGAGGTCTGCCCTCTCGGACGGTAGAATAAAATTTGTTCTTTCTGTACACCCATCGGATCATGTCTTCCTCACTGCAGTCTGCGCTGCTTAATCTCCAGCAAAATGACTACTTGACCCGTACGCCCACCGTCACCTGTCAGAGATTAATATCATAGCCTTTTGTAGTCTCTCTCCTTACTGCCGTCGGGTACGATTACGGTAAGCTATGGATTGTCTTCCAAGATGATTGTCAACTTCAATGTTGTCAGTCCTTGTGATCTCAAATGAGGTAAAATACTACATGCCCTCCACCGTAGTTTCCTCATTGATAACAATCTATAGATAGAATACATTTGGGTCAGCGAACAACTATCTAACAACATGTCGAAACTGACATTCATCATAACGTGGCAGAACAAACCATGGACATGGGTTTCGACGCATTACCTTTCTGTGCGTATCAAACTTTCTAGTACATTTTCATGTGTGGTATGCTAAACGTCGTTATAGGTTCGTTATTTTGGCATTATCTCATTCGTGTGAGTCTGCCAATAATTGCAAGAGGTCTATGGAGTGCTAAATGCAAACAATTCATCAGACTTCCTGCTCTCAGTATGCGTGCATTTCAATTTGAGGCTGATTAAATCTTGACATCATATTAGTAGGAAGTAGCTTCCTGCCCGGCCCTGCAAATGTGAGTTTTTCCTTCCTTTCCAACCATGCAGGAGCGTACTGAGTCGTATGCACATAGGTGTACGTAGTTTTCTAGTACCGGTATACTGTATCTGGGCACACTGAACGTAATTGGAATTTATCATCCAGTTGTGAGTACATTTACTCAAAGATTCCATTCTCTATCTTATTCATGGTTTGAAGGTAAATTGTTGGATAGCGTCGAAGGATGGACTTCCCTCCTCTTTTCTGGTTCAGTCAGTCGTGAGTTATGTATAGTTCCCTTCCAAAGATGCAAACTCTGGTGATGATCACAGTTATCATGATCCTCCGCATATGGGCGATGTACAATCGATCTAAAGTGATCCTCAACACACTCCTTGCATTGCTTTTCCTACAGATCGTTTCCACCCTCCTCGCTGCTATCATGTACACCAATCAAAGGAACGAAACGGGTATGTAGCATGCTAGCTGAGTAAATGATATGGACGCACTAACCAGTTTCCCATCACCATCCCGCTCATACCTTGCAGCGGTCACCATCCAGCTACTGGACTTTTCATTATGTGTTGTCCAGCCTAATACATTCATTTGGACAAAAGTGTTTGGCATCACACAAATCATACTTAGTGGAACAACGTGCGTCCTCGCGGTCATCCAATTCATGCGGCAGTCATTTCAGATGTACCGAGTTACAAAACAATGGCAACTCAACCGCTACATGAGGCTGATGACCGAGCAGGGGATCCTCTATTTCATTGCGTGCGTCTGCATCCATCCGTCTGTCTTTTCCACTGTCTCAAACCTCAAACTTGATCAATAATCGAGCTAACAATAATAACCTTGTCACAGCGTCTTCCTGTTTAACATCATCAACATATTGGGTCTTTCCGGAACGCTTCCACAGTCTGGGTGGCGAATGACGCTCTTGAACATTCTGGAAGTTGTGCCTCTGTTCACCCTCACCCCTCGATTTATCATCAGCATCCGAGAGCTGTACGCGCGTGACGTGCAGTGTAGACGTGGAGAGGGAATTGACACCGGGTTCGGTTTGACGTCCGGCCGCGGTGCTGTTGAGGCGGAGATGGTGTTTGCGGGTGCTGGGCAGAACGAGGGTACGGAGGATATCGAAGAGATACCGAGAGGTTAGAACGACTCAGCTAGTGTAGGTGGACACGGATTATCGCCTGGTACTTTCCACCATGACCGTGGTAGACCGTTGTCGCTTGGTTCTGGGTAAACTGCTGTAGTTATTCATGTCATTGATGGTCAATTCGCTTTTCCCCACTGTAGTCGAGAACTCAGGTAGGTAAAAGGGAGAGCTGGGAAACGAAAACACACTCGTGGGCGTAGCGGATGAGGCTAGCAACCCGTTCACCACTCTCCCGTGGCAGACGGAACCAACAAGGAGTCCATTGCATTGCTTGAGCGGCGTTGCAAAGGGATCCGGAGAACTCGGTTGGACTTGGAGGTGGTACTACCGTCGGCTCCCTCAGATTGAACGCATACAACACAATCCTTGTCATTCTATTTCCCCTTCCCGCCATTCCAATCTGCTTTGGATCACTATAAGCACAACTTCCCGCATAACACATACTCCCTTGTGATACATACCTTTTGGCATATCTGAAGGGGTAAGCGTTATGGGGAAGTCGAGCATAGTAGGTACCGCACCCGCAAGCATTGCAAGCGACATCACGACTGGGAGAAATAGAGTGTGCTTCATCTCGGATGGGAATCGTCTGAATGGACTAATGCGACGTGGTTCGTATACCTAGTGACAGACGATGGCTGACAGAAACCGTCCTGCCTCCAAGTTGGCGGCTGGCAGAGTAGCCTAAAGAGGTCGTCCGTTCATTGACTAAAACATCAGCACATGAGCCTAATTTGCCACAACTGACGAAAATGAGAACCGTTGCATACGGGCGAACTGGCGTATTAGGGTTGAGAAGAAATCCAAACGCAAATCTGAAGCTGCCGCCGCACAACCACTGGCGGTAAAAATTGGGATCAACTTCATTGTAGATAAGACTTAGAGCCGACATTGTGTATAGGGCCAAGTTGAACCTCTGAGTCCATGAAAGGCTTTTAGACATGAGTGTTTGAACGAGGTCGGCAAAAATTTAGTAATCACCAGCGTGTGAAAGGTCCTTCAATGAACGTCCACTTGGAAAACAGCTCACCCGCCAATAACTCAGGGAACCTGAGTTGGCAAGGACTCACAACACGCTGATCCAAGCGGTGGTATTGAAGGGTTGGTACACATATAATTCCTTTGCATCAACCCGCTCTCAGCCGGGCCTTGAGCACGTCTGGATCATCTCAGGTTTACCCGCTAAACAAGCAAGAAGATCGACTCATAACCGTTTTTCTCAACGTAAAAGTCGGTTATATGTCATGCTGATTACTCCGATACCCGATCTACGAACTCCGAGCGAGCTGTACGCAAACGTATGTGCCCATCACCGAGATCAAATGGTAGATGCCATCCTGACGATCATCTGCTTGTCACAGATCAATACGAAATAAACTGAACCGAAAGCGATGTATACTGACCACGAATCACCGAAAGCGCCTAGAGGCCCGTAGAAGCCAATATGGAAGCGCTTGGTGTATTGGATCGCAGTGAGTCGTCGGGTCAATGAGGACTATCTACCAGATTCATTGATAACAGTTCAAGACACCATAGAAATAACCTCGCCTACAACGGAAAGACGTAAATACTTGATCCACTGTCGCCGCTTCCCGCTGCATGGAAGGAATGGAAGAGATAAGTCGTGCTATCGGACCGCTAACCCATTTAGTATTCCGGCGTCTTTGTTTAAAGATAGCTGCCCTACTTAGAGATTCTTATCATGAGGTATCGGGGCATCTTTCCCGCCACCGCAATATTCACTTCATTGATCATTCACATTTGACTTTCAGATGATGCCTGCCACTTTGTCGCCGTTTATCTCACCATTAACGTCCCTCCTGAAATACTGCCCACCTTGGCAAACCTGGCTTCAATCTGATCATTCCTTGAAAGAAAGTCGATATATTCGCTCTTAAAGCGACCACCCGTAGCTCGCTGGTCTCGTTTTCGAAGTTACTCGCATCAGGACGAACGTGCGTCAAATTTGTGTGTGGTGGTGGTGCCATACTGATCTGATCATCTTTCAGCGCCGCGCTCAGACTAATCATAATGAAGCTTGATCCGCGCTAACACGCCACCATGTGTTCCACTCTCTTTATAAAGATGGTCTACCCTTTTGAACAGTCAAGTGAAAGTTTCTTCTTCCTGTACGCCCATTGTTCGTTGACACTCTCTTACTGACCATGACCTCAGACCATGTCTGCCTCACTGCAGTCTGCATTGATTAATCTCCTGCAATATGACTACTTGACTCGTGTGTTCACCTTCACCTAACAGAAACTAATGTCTGAACCCTGTGCAGTTTCTCTCTGTACTGTGGTCGTGTACGATTACGGTAAGTCACTAGTTCTCTTAAATTCTCATACAATTGCTGAGTTCGGTATTGTTCGAGTCAGTCCTTACACTTTTAAATGAGGTAGAGTACCACTGCTGCAGTCATGTACGCCGATCCAAAGAATGGATCAGGTATGTAGACACCAGCTGAGCAAATGGTATGAATGCAGTGCACTAACCAGCTTTCCATCATCTCCACTCATATGCTCTCTCGCAGCGAACACCATCCAGCTACTGGATCTTTCATTCTGTGTCTACCAGTCCAACATACTCATTTGGACCAAAGTGTCCGCCATCCTACAAATCACACCTAGTGGAACGTTGTGCATCCTTGCAATCATCCAATTCATGCGGCAGTCCTTTCAAATGTATCAAGTGACGAAGCAGTGGCAACTTAATCGGTATATGAGGTTGATGACGAAACAGGGGATCCTCTATTTCTTTGTGTGCGTCTGCATCCCTCCATTTGTGTTCTCCGCTGTCCTCCGAGTCAAACCTCACTGACCTGATGAATACCCGAGCTAACGGCGACCTTCTCGTCAGTGTCTTTCTGTTTAATATCATCGACGTATTGGGTGCTTCGGGAGCACTTCCAGCGGATGGCTGGCAAATGATACTGTTGGACATTCTGGAAGTTTTGCCCGTGTTCACCTTATCCCCTCGGTTCATCATCAGCATCCGAGAGCTGTACGCGCGCGATGTGCAGTGTAGACGTGGGGAAGGCATCGACACTGGGTTCGGTTTGACGTCATCTGGCCGCGGTGCTGCTCATGTTGAGACGGCAATGGTGTTTGCGGGGGCTGTACAGAACGAGGGATCGGAGGATATCGAAGAGATACCGATGGCAGCCTTCTGTGAAACTTTAACTCAGCCTGTATAGGTGGGCCCACCACGACGATCGACGCTGCAAGCAACAGTCGGGGTTGCTACACATCTTGAGTCAACGGTATGGAATGAGAGAGAATAAGAAAAAAGAACTATATACGCCTAATAGATTTATGTCCTATGAGTCTGTTATTTCAACATTATTATATATTGCAAAGACCGTGCTTACAGAGCCGTGACCTTACACTCGTAATAATCAAAGGCTCATATGTTTGATGAGACAAAATTCGATGAGATAAATAATATATATATATCCAGTGTCCAAATGACCCTCCACCAACGGAAGACGAAGATATAACGAAGGTGGGCATTCAAACGAGTTGCGCGAACTGAACTTGGGCATCATTCGAAAAATTGAAAATAGTGTATACGTTCTGCAAAAAGACGTCCCCGACGATCATGAACGGCGCTGAACGCGAATGGGCTTTAGATCGCAGCAACACCCATTGAAAGAAACATACCTTGAAATATGCCCAAGCCAGCTATGCAATCCGTCGACCCATCCGCAACAGGTCCGAGGTTCCATGTCTCAGGAGATACCTTAAAGTCATTCCCCCCAAATGTGAGTGTTGGCGCCGTCATATTGATCGCATTGCATGGAACTGCAAGGTGACAAAAAATCAAGTGAATTCCGGACGTCTAGACGCGACGCACCCGTACATACGCCATCACCCCTACATTTTGAGCCGGAAACGTCCGAATAGTAGTCATATACGATCGCTCTTGGCCCAAGGATGAGCGTCGTACCGGTATCGATGATTGCAGGTGCATTCATGCTCTCTTGAACGTCGTGAGTGGGACTAGCGATCTTGTCCAAGCGGACTTCCCAGTATGCCTTTCTCGTCACGGGGACATTCACGAGTGTGTTATTGTTGAACGCAGTGTTATTCACGTCACCGATGATCAGTTCGCTTTCTCCGGGTGTCGTTGAGAACCTGAAGCTAAAGACCGGTTGGGGAAGTTGACCGCTTGTGTTCAAGTTATCCATCAGCGTTGGGGGGCCAATGGACGAAATGGAGTCGAACCCGAGGCCGGAGATGCCGTCAGGGGAGAAAAAACTCCCTGAGAATTGCGGTGTCGCAAGGAGTACACCACCAAACCTTTGTGTCGAGACCTCGTGGGTCGAGTTAGTCGGCGTCCGGACATTGACTATAAACAAAGCCTACCTGATATCCACCGACGCCAACCGTGTCTTCGTACTGGGTTCCGATGACTGCTCCTGAGCCGTACACTATGTGAAAAGGAGCCCTCAATTTCTGTGACGTGCTTGACCGAGTTGGGTGGTACTCGTGATGCCCCGGACTGATGAAGGAATATAGGTCTATCTTGTACACCCCTTGAACGAAAAAGTAGGTCAAAGCTTGTTGATTCGCAAAGAGAGAGACTCACAAAGGTCGGCGCTACCGGTGTCAAAGTCCACTGATCGAAGGGGAAGATATCGGGAAGACGATCTAGACACAACGAGAGATGTCTTACCCGTGAAGTTCTGAGGTGGCGTTCCTATAGTGATAGGACCATACCACAGGTCTGCTCCTTGATTGCTGAGCTCGACGACTCCATTGCTTGAGCGTTTCGACGGGCTGATGGAGGATGATCTCGGCCGCATATCAAGTGGATGACGTGAACCCGTATTCCGCTCGTATGCCGTAAAGGAATTCGTGTATTTCCTGAAGCGTTGCCGGGAAAGGTGAGCCAAAGAGAGAACGGTAGAAAAACGGAAAACACACTCATAAGTGTAGTGGATGAGGTCCGCGACTCGCTCGCCCCCCAAGAACCGCCCACCTGTGGCTGACTGGACCGACGAGGAATCCGTTGCATTGCGTGAGCGGCGTTGCAAAGGGATCCGGAGGGCTCGGTCGGAGATGGTAGGTGCGGTAGGTATCGCACACGAAAGAATCGCGACAGACAGAACGGTCGAAAGAAATAGAGGGGACTTCATGTTTGGGGAAGGATGAGGATGGACTGGATTGCGACATTATTTATATATCTAGCGGAGGCTGACCATGAGGGACAGAATTCGGAGGCTGACGCAGTGATAGAAACCACCCTGCCCTTTGGCGGCTGGCAGAACAAGAAGAAGTCGTCCTCCGGGTGCCTACGACATGAGTATATGAACTCCGTGCACACTTGGAATGGATGATAACGGGAATCGCTGCGTCATGTAGTGAACGGGCAAAAACAAGCTGAGGCACCATGTATGCGGGTGTAGCGCGACCACCGGTGACCAGGCCAGTAACAATTCCGGCCAACTGCATTTAAGACGTTGAGTCGACACCAGGACCTAATAGTAGTCCAGAGTGAGTGTTTGAAGCATTATGTAGCCTGGCAGTCAAAGATCACCGTGCGAAACTCATGCACTTGAATTCCGTTTTAGTCAAGTATGCACCGATGCCACTAGCAGGGACGGCTAATTCAAAAATTGCATCAGTCTGCGCTCTGTAATTGTTGGGCCATGCAAGGTGAACATGTCTACGCCAGTGATCGTCTCCCAGGGTTTGTCTACTACTACTATTAAACAGGCGAGATGACGGCTGATGTCATCATACTGACTCAGTTTTCTCCAGCGACCTTCGTTTGTCACCTAATGCCACTCTCCCTAAAAGAAGTAATATGCTCAATACTGCCCTACGTTTAATCCCCTTGCGGGGTTTAGCGGGGGTGACAGAGAGTCTGTTTCAAATTAGCCCTAGCGAAAGCGCAGAGTTGAGACACCCTTGGTGAGCACCGATCTTGGGCCTGGATGGTCAACATTTTCTCCAAATGATGTTCATTGGATTCTAGGTTGGTCGAGCGAGTACCAGTCAGTTGTGGCACTCTGATCGTAAGTAAAATCCACATGCGTTGTCTCACCAAACGTCCCAGAACAAAACCACGTCAACATCATTTGCTCTACCGTACACTCTTTCGGAACCGCCTGTTCGGGGGTTTCCTTCTTCCCGCGAATTCATTCCGTGCAGACACTCGACATTCTTTGGCTGCAATTCTAGCAGCACCTCTCATCATTTACATCGAATAGTGTCTCCCTAGCTGAGCTGCAAGCCACCTTCGATCAATCCCACCTCATTAGTGCCAAAGGGTTCCGCGCGAACGCCAGCAAGACTACGGATCTGATGGTCTGCCCGTCTCGCATGCGTAGTCGTCAACCACGCCTACAACCGGACGGGCGTCGTGCGGAGTGGCGTCTGCGCGACACATCTTGAGAGGTATCGTTGGAACGACTCGACGTATGAGTTGGAGACGACGAGCACCAGCGAGGCGGGAGGCGTGCACACTGTGAGTACCTGTACCACGTTCGTGTCGGCGGTGCCAACACTCTTGGCACGTTTTTTTTCTGGGATGATGTGGTGTGATTTTCATCCTGTGCCCACACACGATTTTTTCGGGGTTTCATTTCTTTCGTTTGATTTGATGGACGTGGAGTGCGCACCGGTTGCTACTTTGCTAAGTTTGCTTGATCAGCGGATAGCTTTGACAGCGGAACAGGACGACATGTCACAAGGAAAGTCGAACAACCAGTAAATTTTTTTAATGTGGGCATATATGGCGTGGGGGACAAAGATTCACGGCGATGTCACTTTGAAACGACCTCAGGTATTTTCCATGAACCAAGTTTGGATAAGCAACGAGTCGACCCCCAGGAATATGAAAGGCGGCGACAATCAAAGGCCGTGCTAATGTTGAGTCGATCCGACTTGAGGGTGTTCGCGAACCTACTATCGCAGCATCGCATCTACCGTACGACCGATCGACTGACTCTCCAAGCTCCCTTGAGCCGCCGCCCAGCAACGCCCTGAGCATGAGGCTCCCCCCGCCCATTCAACAGTAATTTCGTGATCGGCCTCGGAGGTTATTGTTGGAGCTTTCTTATCCGTTATCCCGGTCCATAAATCCAAACTCGTCCTGAATCACAATAACCACGGAACCTGCCGTGAAGCAAGAACCATACTTACTGGCACAAGGTACATCTGTCACGGCGACTTGGAAATTGGAATCCGCACATTGTCATCGCGCAGCGCGGGATGTAGAGGTGTCACTGTCCACTGTCCTCACCGGTCACGACCGGCATGTGTGGTTCATGGTAGAAGGAATGTTCATACGTTTCCATTTATCTCCGGTACTCAGCGTCCCGATATCCCGTTCGATTATGCCGTCCCCGTCATGCCAAATACTTGCGATGTGGAGCTTCTCCCCGGGGTGCACCACCGGTGAAAACGTCTCTCCGTTGCCTCCGACGTTTCGGGCCCACGTGACCCGAGCAGGCTCATTCTTTTTTCTCGGTCTCCCGCGATGAACGCTCCGGCATTCACGACACGAATAAAGTTCAACCTCTCCCAGCAGACGCAAGGGAGCACAAAAAGTACTTTCCGCCCAGCGTCAATCAACCTTACGATGAAATCGTATCGGCACTGCCTTTTTCCGAGACCAATTTGGCCACACGCTTCCCACCGTATCGCCTTCCGACGTGATCGTCATCACCTGCCATCGTACGACCCACTTATCGCCGTACCCTAGCCAAGTTGAGTACATACATACAGGGTACGACAACCATATATCTCCATCGGAAGCACACTCTCAACATATCACACGGGTACGTGCGAGACTGCGGTTCCTGGACCCTCCATCGGCGTTTATGATACGTGAGTGATGATAGGATCCGAACGCGGGTGCGACGAATGAGAGCGCACGATGAGCATAGCCTTGGATTCGAATTGAACCCGAGTCTGTCACCTTGTTTGAGGATATGGCAGGTACCGTGGTCCTCGGAAGTGGTGCATGTGCAAGGACGGCATTCAGGGAACTAAAGAGGTATAGTACATGCACGCAATCGCTGGAAGAATCCGAAGCTGAAACAGTTTGGAGGAGACGGGCACACGGCATGCGTCCTCCCAGCTGTCTCACACTCGCCATCGCCAATGATGACAGCTGTGTTGGAGGCGTTGACCCATGTGGTTATATTGGCTCGCCACAAATAAGGTCACTACAAACTTGAACGACTGCGTCGATCCGCGACGTATGTAGAAGTGAATGGGGCTGTTCGACAGAGGAACTGCTTACAAGTTGCTCTGATGGACTTGAATGTACAAACGCAAAAGGACTAGCCTACAGGGTCCATCGAGGGTGGGAAACGTCGGCGACCGGAACCAACATTCGATTGCGCGTGCGCGTGAGTCACGGGCCCATCTTTCCGTCTGCCTCCTACCAGGTGAGACGGATCCCCCTCGGCGACATGTTTACAAACCTCATATATACGATTCAAGGACGCAGAACTCAAGTCCCCCGCGGCCCCACTCGTCTGAATCATAACACCAAACACGACCCATTCATTCATATCGTACCTTCCCTCCCATAAAGGCAACGTTCTTTGATCACCGGGCAAGGCATATTGGTACCTGGCTTTGAACCTTCCTCTCGAAACACACGCAACTTGCCGAAACGCATACCAAGCAAGTCGCCGGTACAATCGGAGATGCGTCCAGCGTTGCGAGTCCACCTATTGTGGCATGTCCGTGACATGATGCATCAGATTCACTGAGGTGCGTATGCCCACGCTACTTTCCAGTGATGGCGACCCCACCTCTATATGTACGCGAGGGGCGGGTATTGGGCCGCGCCACCCGGCAGACGTAGTATCACGCTACATTGTCCAACCACGCTACATTGTCCAACATCAACTTCCTCTTCGGTTCTAGATCCACTGCCACTCATCCGGTGCCAGTGCCCACAATTCAATATCGAACCGTCGCGTCTGATTACATATTGATTACTTCACAGCAAGTCATAGTAACTAGCCAACCCAACAACGGGTCAACCAGGCTAGGCCCGATCCTTGCTCGACTCGGATCGTTGCCGACGAGTGCACCCACAATCTGCCTCGGATCTCCATACGCCAACCAACTGAATTGAAGAGATCAAGATTCTCACAGTGCACACTTAATGCCGCACCGCACCTCCCACATCTCAACATCTCACACTTCACACCTTCTGAAAGGCATGGATCAAAGCCGCGAGCCGCATCAACTTGGAAACCAGGGGCAATGTTTCGAAGCGGGCGTAGGCATAGGCGCACTGCCTCGCCAGTCCCCCCTTGGGAGGCTTGCAAAGGTCCCGCCTCCTTGAATCTGTCAAAGTGGATCGTTATACACGAACGTGGTTTCCACAGAGAGTATCGACGCGTGTGTCAATTGATCGGGTACATACGTACCCCTGGGGTGCCTGTCCCGCCCCTTTTTTCATCGTGCGTAAGGCCCATATCATTTCGGTTTTCAATCTGATCAATCAAGAGAAGTAGTAACGAACCGGGCGGCCCAACCGCACTTGAGGCACAAGGCATCGGGTTAGTGCCACTAACATCACGCCACAAAAACGACACCGTTATAGTGTGGAATCAGTAAAGTTGGATGACGTTGCGTTGGCATGGCTGAATAATCTGATTAGACTGGCACCAATCAATGGATCAACTCGTCATCGCCCCCCACCCCGAGCTCGTGGCAGCATTACCATGTGAGGGATTGTTGCAGCAGCTAAGCAAAGTCAACTCTGTCTCTTTGGGGATCCATAGTACGCCTGAGATGGGGATGGCGGTCACAGCTACAAGGGGCCGACATCCTGGAACTGAAGGATATGTAATATGTTATCGTCCCATTTCGAGTTGGCAATGGACACGGATCACACTGTAGATCTAACCCAGACCGACCATGTGAGGGATAATTGCAGTAGCTAAGCAAAGTCTACTCTGTCTCTTCGGGGATCCATAGTACGCCTGAGACGCGGACGGTGGTCACAGCTACAAGGGGCTGACATCCTGGAACTGAAGCAATGAGCACGGATCACATTGTGGATCTAACCCAGACCGATCTTGGGGTTCTCTTCCCTCGCCTCTTCTCTCACCCACAACCGAAAAAGAAAAAAAAACACCGCATTCAGGCTGTTGTGCCAAGATTCGGATATGACCAGATCTTGACTCGTATCATTCTTCCTGGAATTTCTCAGAGTCATTTTGTACACAGAGAACCAACCCCGATCGGATGTCCCGGTCACGGGTTCCGCAGAGTCTGAATCATCCTGTTTACACTATACTTCCGTCCCCCCAAAGAGGCGGTGCACAATTATCTGACACGGCGCCGTTCGTACACGTCCGTGTTTCCTTTCTCTCCTCGAACCTGACTGAGTAAAAAACCTCGGCAATACAATTTCGATCGGACGTCCGACCCATCGGATTACGACCCCGTCGTAGGTTACACAAAACCGACATAGAGTTGGTCCTCGTGCTTACCTCGAGGTTCAGATGCCACCACAGCCTCATGGCGTCGATTTTTGTCACCACGACGAAACGCCCCATCAGAAGCAAGAAAATATATTAATGATTTGCTTCCAAATCTCTCGTGTTCCGGTTACATAAATATGTTAGGATGACTCACGTCCACAATATCTACGATGGAGCTACGCTACAAGAATCGAACACAGGTAAAAGGGAGAAACAAATAATAAAGATGGGGAAGAACGCTTGATCGTGTATTCAATATCAACATAAGTGACCCGGTAGGATGCGAATGGGAATAGGGCAAACGAAAGCAGAAACCGCAAGGCGTCCCGTATGTATGGTAATCAAGAGTAAAATGAAGCAGAAAATACATTGTAGGATTATCTTGTGCGCGTCAGATTATATGGGCATTGAGGATGACTTGCGGCAGAAGGGACGGATCAACGTGATGAGGTATCAGACCATGACACTCATTCCAGGCCATGCCTTTTCTTCGGTCTTGGGGACTGGCCCCTTCTCCGAGTCCTTGGCAGCATCCAAGATGCGTTGACATTCGGCGCCGCCTTCAGAGCGCACTGAGTTGAGATAGAGAATGAGTCATCGTTACGGATCGAGCGCGAAGACTCACGATGTCGGTTCAGAGCATCCATGCGAGCAAACGTCTTGTTACACCCCTCGCAAGTAAAGGGGCGGTAATTGGAATGTAGCTGTTCGTGACGTTTGCAATCGTGCTGACGGGCAAATCCCTTGCCACAACCGGGCCACTTGCACTGGAAAGGACGTTCCTCGTTGTGGGACCTCATATGACCTAATAATGTAGTCGGTATATGAGTAAAGCAACACGTTGAATGCGAACAACACACCTTTCAAGTTGAAGCTTCTTGTGAACGTACTCCCACAGCCTGGCACAGGACACAAAAAGTTGGCGTCTTGCTTCCTGCGACGATGACTGGCACCAGCTGTGCGTTCGCTTGTCACCGTCTGCTTGGAGACGCTGATCACAGCAGCGTTAATGGCGGTGGGGGCATCCGGGCGGAGCATCGAGGGTTGTCTGCCGGTGAGTGGAACGTTGGGAAGGTCATCATAGCGAACACGTGGACTCGCGGACGGGCTAGGGTACGGACTCGGGCGGGTGGAGGACAACGCGCTCCAAGTCCCCTCCCCACCAGCACGAGATCCAGAGGAGGATCTGCGGTGACCGCGAATGGCTGGAACTGCCTCTTGCGGGTATAGGAACTGGCGGTTGATGAAGTCTTGTTGAGACGAGGGGGGGTAGAGCATTGAAGAGGTCATGTCCTCTGAGCGTGAGAGACGATTGTGACCTGGACGACCACTGTCGGAGTTGGCACGACGGATACCAAGAGCGGAGACGTCGCCTGGTGCGAGGTAGGACATGGTCTTGGAGGTGGGGTTAAAGTTGAACTGAGGCATGGTGGCGTTTGAGAGATTGAAGGATGTCTGGGTGGGACCAGCACTGGATGAATGTAATTGGGGAAGGACTTCGTTGAGACTGACAGTAGGAGCGGAGTCGTCGAGGGCAGAACCTTCAAGGGCGTTAAGTTGGTCTTGAGTCATAAGAGCTGAGTTCCAGAACTGAGGGCGCGATGAAGCGGTATCAGACTTGCTGCGCGTGCGAGGGGGGATGTTTGGAAAGAGGAAGTTGGTATTTGTACCATCGGGATGGAATTGGGGACCGAGCGTGGACAGCCCCCTATGGGAAGTGTGGCTGTGGGGGAAGAGCTGTGCACCCTGTTCGTGGAATTGCTGAGGTACCTCGGATTGTTGCATTTGTTGTTGATCCCAAGGGGGGGTTGACGCCTGTTGCTGTGGTCCGCTTTGCGATGAGCCTGTGACGGAGGTAAAACGCAGGGGGGACAAATATGGTAAGAATGGATTTTCCAGAAATAAACGTGATGATATCAATGAACTTGCCTTGATGGAGGGTTTCCAGGGTGGCTTGGAAAGGAACGGCTTGGGAAGCCGCTCCGCCACCACTTACGGGAGTAGCGGGGACAATGTGAAGCTGGGGACCGCTGGAGACGAAACCGCCATCGCCATCCGGGGCATTAATCATCGGCGCTTCCTGGGCAAATAGCGCAGGGCTACTGTCCGGAATAAGGAGCTGGGGGGGAGACTGCGCTTTTCGGGGGGGAGAGAGCGTTCTTTCGCCTGGCAGCTGGTTTTGGCGCCAGTTGGGTGATTCGAAGCGCAAGTTTTCAAAGGTGTGAGCGACGTCGAAATGAGGGGAGGAATGGGGGAGGATCTGGGGGTTTGAGGAGACGGAAGATGCGCGACTGCGCGGACGACCGTCGCCGTTGCTGGAGGGGGAACTGTGATCATATGAGCGGGGGGAGTGCTGGTCGATCTGAGCGGGGGTGACGGATACGGATACGTGGGCGCCGGAGGGATCAAGGTTTGTCATGAACTCGCCGTCAAAGACGAGGAGACCGGACGAGTTTGGGGGGTCATATTCGGATGGATCGTAGTCTTCTCGTGAGGCGAGGGTGTCGAGACCATCGCCTAGGAAGGTAAGAGATTCTGGGCCATCTGGGTCGTAGCTGAGGTCAGAGTGACCAGAGTAGGGCGAGTTTTGGTATGATCCGTTGTAGGAGGGCGTGTGGGGGAACGGAGGCGACTGGAGATGGTTGAATTCGTACGTGTCGAATGGGGAGCTAGTTCCGAGGTTAATTGGCTTGTTTGAGGGACTCGGTGTATGGTAGTCGAGCTCGCGATAGTGAGGAGGGTCAGACTGGAGGAGGGCCATTGGGAGGGATAACGATCGATGGCGGGAGTAGGAGGAGGAAGGGGAAAGTTAAGCGCGCGGGGGAGGAGAAAGGCCGGGTGAGAACTTGGCGTTACAATTGGAGGTGCCTTTCTTTTTAACCTCCGCCAACGTCTCTCTCCGACCAATCGAATCCTCGGCTCACTGCTCGCCGTTCTCGACCACTTCCACCTGGCATCACGCCAGCCAGTACGCTAGTATTTCTTTTCTCTCTCGTCAACCACATCTTCCTATGAATCTGAATCTCGCTTTCCTTTGTCTCGTATATACTTGATTAAGAGTTCATATATCACTGGAGAAGCGACCATTCGTGGCCCGGGACGTAAACGACTCCCAGCTGATGACGAAGCAGAATTCTGCGCCCGAGCTCACATCGCGACACCCACTGACATTCATTCCCCTCTGTCTACCCGCGAATATGTCTTTCTGCCACCTCGGGTCCATTTACATCCGACAGTGGCTGATTGAGCTGGTCGCCGCTGTCACCTCGGCGAATCACTCGCCACTTCCTCGGTGGAGCCTTCACTCCAGCTGAAAGATCCATACAGTAGAGACAAAACAAAGGCGGCCAAACAAGTCCGCCATAATCAACTGATCCCAACATTTGCGCGCACTGCCCTCCCAAGAAAAAAAAAGTCTTTGATTCAGAAATATAGGGGCCACCTAATTCACCCGCACCGCTTGTGCACGCGCGAGACGAGTTAATGAAAAGTCGGCTGTGCGAGGTCAACGTTCCGATTGCCTCTTCCATCGTGTGCATGATACCCGGTCATACCTTGGATTCGCCAACTCGACATGTCTCTCGCGTGAGTGCCTGTCCTCGCTCCGCCACTGCGACTCCATCAACTCGCCATCCCGACAATCTGCGTACGTCGTCGCTCGCCTCCATGATGGTTGCTCGACCCCTTACTGCGGACGCGTCGTGTCGGGGATGCCTGCGCAGTCCACCCAGTAAACAGAGTTACAAATCCCTGCCAGATTTCATTCGACGAGCTATACCGTAACCCTATCGTTACGATCAAATCGTAGTGTCCTGCACTGATGGGCCACAGGGTTGAAACAAATGACGGATATGTACACTCGAGACAAAACCCTCTGCGATACTTATCAGACGATATCCAGACATTTTCGTCGGGAGCTGCCGGGCAAGTGTGACGGACGTGTGAACCATCGTGTGAGCATCCGTCCAGATAACGTTCCGTTGGGTGTTTAGCACATACCGCCCGGTTAGATAGAAAGACCCCGTCTTCGAACGCGAACACATCGGTCCTAATAATACACCGGGCTTCGCGGTCTCCCGAACGCACCCGCAGACTGGGTGATCTGACAGCGTCGGAAACAGATCCAGCATCATCCCGTTCCATGGATCAAGGCGTCGCATCCTCACCGATCGATCGCGCCCTTCGATCGGACCTGCTCAACATCCCGCAGGGCACTGGCGTGATCGGCCATCCCAGTTCCTTGGATGCAACGCTGTCGGACATCACAATAACCTCATCAACGCGGCCCTAGCAACGTGGACAGACTGGATTTCCAAGGATTGGATGACCGCCCAGGCCGTCACAGTTGATGCCGTGGTTCAAGGCGGTGGGAACAAACTCGCACAAACAACTCTCTCCACGTTCCTGGATGTGTGTGAACACCCTCTTGGCAAGTCGTTTAGACGAAACAAGCCCCTGCTTTGTTGATCCTTGCGTGCTGAATGATTGATCCTACTCTTTGGCCGCGGAGGACGGCCCAGTACCAGCCGTCGCAGCAAATCCCGTCGGGAGCGCCCATGCATCACGCTGTCCCTGCACATTGTACTCGATACCCCCGTTTGTCTAGTGGATCAAGCTAAGTTTGACATCACTTTGTGGCGACCACGTTGGACCACGTACGCTGCCGAAACCCTCCTCCAGATCGTTCCCATCCACCCTATAGACTCTCCCTTTCTGGGTCGTCCGTCATACCCGTGATGTAACTGACACGCGCGCGACACGACGCGGGTGCGCTTCTTTCTTTTGTGTGCTATTCCTGACCCACCTTCCATCCACGGAACAACAAGCAGGGATGATTTGATGCAGCCGTGTACAGCCTAGGGATTGGCTCTCACTGCCTAGCAGAGCCTCATCTTGGTGATTCTCAGTCATCAATTCTATTTTTTGGCTACTTTTGCGTGGGATCACGTGACATCCTGTATGTGGTTCGACACTTTGTTGTTGCTGGGCGGTACGGGGCAGTACTGATACAGCAGCCTGTCAAGGGACTGCTGGACGTAATACATTGTTGTTCGCGCAGCAAGGACCATTTTCCGGATAGGACGCAGACCCCGGAGAGGTGTCAAGCAGCACGAACACTTTCGAGCCTTCGATTCGGTGGGAACGCGCCTTAGTCACTTGACTACGTCCACAGTGATATTGAGTGACCGTGCGCCGTCGTGGGTATGATCCACAGGCACTCTCCGTCTTTTTCTAACTCCCACTGGATATTGGAATCAGACCACTTCGGAACCGGGGTTTTTTCTTCTTTCAAAAAAAGAAGCTGACGGGGTTCTTTCAACACCGTCGGACCACATCGACGGTCACACATCCTATCCGATACATTGCAGCGTATGTCCGGACGGACGCTCGACCAGAGGAAGGTTCATGCAGTGCTTCACAGCCTTGCACTCGGGCGATTCGTCTTTTTTTCATTTCGCCCCCCAATCATGTTTTCCCCGTCGGCGATGACAGGTCTCGCACGATCGGGACGGGCGATGCTTGAACGATTCGCGGGATCATTTCATTCCCCTGTCGTATCACTTACCACGTACTTACGTGCGCCGAACGAATGGAGCAAGGACTTTTGGAGCGCGTGAGACGGGATTATCCTTTTATGCTGGGGGAAATGGGTGCCCCTGGGTGCTGATGCTGATGGGATGGGGGGAGAGAGGTTTGCAACTTTGTCAGGCTTGGCCAAGGCAGTGTCATGTCGAATTAATCAAACCAACCGATCGGTCAAATACAAACCTTGGTTCTTTTCCTCAGACCTCGGACGATCGAATTCGACCAGTGGCTGATCTGGAATATCCTCCAGTACGTATGCGAACCTATCCTCGACCCATACCATGCCAGTGCGCACCCGTCGACGATCGTGATCGTGATCGATGGGTGAAAATGGAACAAGGACAACATGAGGCGATGATCGAGCCTGATGAGGCTGGGATGCGCTCGGGCGTTGCAAGCATCGCCTGACAATGCCTCGATCGTACGATGTCCAGTATGCTCCACTCGAACCATTCCACATTTTCCGTACATAATAGCCTCCAGGGGAGGCGACGGGACCCCTCGAACCTCGCCGTATGTTGAGAGCCAACGACGTTCCTATCACGTCGATTTAGGAAAATAAATTGAACGATACCATCAGGCAATCAGATCTATTCATTATATTGTAATGACAGTCGACTCACCCCTGCGGTCGGGTCGGGGGGATTGAGGTTCTACTCCACTGACAGTTCTGGATCACAAATTCAGAATGATGTGGTTGGTATCCCCGTTTGATCACACTTGCTTCCCCCGATGCAATAGGCTTCCTAGGGGTCTTTCTTCTCCAACTTCTGACCGCGTCTGGAAGTTGAGAAGATATGGTATGGTACGACATATGTCCGCAAAGACCTCGGAGCTTCAGAATGCGGCGAAATCGAGAACATCAATGTGGACGTTCGCGCACGGCACGGTGTTGGCACAACGGCATTCACATCATGCGTCCGACGGGCGGAAGGGGAGAAATTATACAGAGTTTGGGACGGTAGGCTACGTAGCCCATAAACCTGAACTCGAGTGCGCTCCGTCGGCGACTTCGCAAGGCGACAATGCGTCGGCGGGCCGTTGGGCCGGCGATATCTACCAGGTATTACCATATGAACATACATAATGATAATGACACCGAACCGGATGCCGACGTCAGCCATTTATCCACTTTCATCCACCGGCATGAATGTGCGCCACGATATCTCCGTGACGCCGTGCCTCTGTATCTAGTTAGTACTTGGGTGATATGACCCCCATCCCTTCATTCTCCCCCCATCTCATCCCGCGTGCTCCACACGCCAAGTCCAGGTCCCCGAGCCATGCCATTTATGTAGAATCAAGACAATCCAGGTACAGAGTCACATCTAAGACACGCCGGAGTGAATCACATGGTCGAGCGGTCAGGCCACAACGTTCGATACGTGTCACCAATCGGATGACTGCGATAGGTTTTCGTCACCTTCTTGTGCACGGCAGGCAATTGCGCCCATCTCAGTGGGGCTCCAACGCGCCAACGTTGTGTACCCCACCTGACAGAACAAGATTCATTTGCTAGTCATGTCCGCGGTGGGCGAGCGCCCATGACAGATTGTTGAGTAGAGTAGCCTCAGCCCCAAGGATGAGTCACGAACAACAGAAAAAAAAAAGTTTGAAAGTGGACCAGGGTGGCCACTGATCCCCGTCGTTTCACCCCATTCCGAGTTACGGTATGGCGCGTTGTGGCCTGATATCCCCCAAACGGAATGCGCTCTCAAAGAACCGAGTACGAGCTCGACGGCGGATATTTTCAGAAGTCCTCGAATCTCGGCCACAAAATGGGCGTCAACTCATTCTTGGGTTACATACTCCATACTCGGCCACTGGCGCGATTGAGCCGTATCCTCGGGCATCAGGTCAGGTGCAAAGATTCATATGCACCCTCTGCGCCCAGACGGTGGACGGACTGATCTCGGTTGCTATGCACAAGCCGGTGCGAGTAGAAGACAGGAGGTGGCATGAGGTGGCCCGGTGGTCCTCATCACCTAACGGTGATTGAGGCGTTTAACCCCGCGTGCCTGGGCGCTATGCAAAAAATGGGTCATGTGACGGTCTGTCAGCGGACGAAGCCTAGGTCTCGCTGGTCGACGGCGCCCAAGATGTGCAAGCTGTACAGTATCATATCTTGGCGTAGTGGAAAATCGGATTGCGGAACAAGGGCAAACACTGGTCCCCCACCGTTGGTCGTCCGTACAACGCGAGTCACGGAGTGGTAAGCTCAAACAATCAAATGGTCAGGTACGCATGAGCGCGTCCCCGCTCCCATTTGCGCGGAGAGCAACGCGCGTTGCTGGTGTTGTCGTAAGTGTCCCACGCGGTCGCGACCTCTGGCCCCGTCCGGTCAAGGATGAAGAAGAAAACAAAAAGGAAGGTCGCTCGGGGACCTGTGAAGCCCACCAAACACCATCGTGCCTGTCCAAAGGTACGATTGGCACGGATAAGCTCTTTCATTAAATGATGTGTATATACCTGTTATTGACGACTGATCTCGAGTTAGTACATATTAAGCGTCCTGGGCACTTGTGCGTCTCGGATCTTTGTAACCGCAACAGCCGGGGCTCTGAACTATGATTGATGACTCAGGAGTGCCTTCCTGTTTCTTCGTCTCGTGTTTCATCCCGTTTTCTTTTTTCGGGTAGCTTTGGCCGACGCGCAAGAGCACAACTTGGTGGGGGTCGCCCGACCCGCAGAGGATCTGGCGGGTGCTGACGAAGAATCAGATTCAAGGTTTGTCGCCCTTTGTCAGCGGGACTAGTAAGTCAGCGCGTCCTGTGTCATTTCCGGTGCGCAGTGATCGTAACATAGTCCGCGTTATTGATGAGGAAGAAAGCACGGTCACCATTTCAATCTGTTACAAACCTTGTCCCGTGACCTTCCATCCGGTAAACTCGGGATGGATCTGGGGCCGTCGGAAGACCAACGCTGACGTGGATGTGTCGACGAACGGCGCCGCCGTGCTCGGATCCCTAGAATCATACAATGACTGCATCTTGGAAAGGGTGTCCCGTGCATACGAACCGTGCGTTCGAAAGAACCTACAACAATCAACGACGAAAATAACGAGGGTGCAAGACTGTGCAAGATTAACCTAACGCTGACGAGGCACCGTCGGGTTGAGGGCATGAAGGCCGAGACACTACAAATAACCAGATAAGACCGATGAAGCCGCTCAGGGACAAAAGAATGCGTCACCATGGCGCGGGGGTTGGGAGTCCTAATCAGTTGTGATGGGGATGGTTGTTGAGCATGTGGACATCAAGACAAAATGCAAAATGGATTGCAGATGACGGAAATTTGCGGCCCGCCGCGGGCGCGCTGCGGAGGTTGGACGTGTCGTTCCGAGTACGGCAGTACAAATTTGTAGGGGCGACGCCTGCGGACGGCTTGGATGACCAAGGGTTACGACGTGGGCGTAGTGTCACGACGACTGACTTGTTACTTGATGTCGATGATGACTGAGCAGGATGGCACCTCGGCACTGCATGACGGTACTGCTGTTTGTAGGGTCCGTCCTACGTGTTCTGTCTTACCTCTTTGATCTTAGTCCAAGTCCGCATTGCAGGCGTCTTTCTCAGGCTGTGAAGATTAGAGTTCAAGGCATGAGCGCTCTGAGCTTTGGCGCCGCTTCAACAAGGAAATTACATAAAACAAATGGTTACCAACCTCTCTCATCGCACAAAAAAATGTTGTCCTGCCAAGTGATCACTCGGTGACGGCTTGGAGCTCAACGCAGCCAACATCCGTTCTCATCCGAGTGCCTGACCCCCCCTCAGGGAATGCCGATCGTTCAAAGTCAACGAGATGACCGTCTCGAGCTCAATCACATGGAATTCAGTATCGATGGCAAGCGAGAAACCTCCGCGTTGTCACCGTTCGACTTTAAGCAACCGCTGACCAAGGGGGGCAACACCGTAACATAAACGTCGTACGATAGGATTGCTCAGCGTTCAAACGTTGACTTTTGCCAGGTCACCCTGTCACGCAACGACTCCGTCCTCCTCGAATCGAGTTGACGTGCGGTCGCATGCGACGTTTGTATTGTCTCGACTGACCGCGTCGGGCTCACCACCGTCAATCATGTGTCGTTCTAACACGAGATCTTTCGAACGAGATCCCGGGTAGGTATTGAAAGCACACTAAAGACATGTCCACCGGGGCCGTGAAGAGTCACCGTTCACACACCACGGTGCACCACCTGACGCGTGGTAGGTAGATGAATTCCGTTCTAACAGGCTATGTCCACCCTGCGCGGTGCGAGGTTCGGGGCCTGGACCAGGCTCCACGGATACCGGATACCCAATGAATGTCCTCCGAACGACCGCGGGACTTGGCCATAACGTGGACCTCGATGCCTTTTCTATTCAGGGAATCACAGCATGAAACCATCCTTCAAACTTCTGATATACGACACGTTCTCGCTTTGCAGTGAGCAATTATTACTTATCGATTAATGATGAATGAGCGACGGTGGTTACATGACATATTAGACAAACTACGCGACAACAAGGACGGCGGATGAGCAGAAACAAGGAAAACAGGCAGAAAAAGAACGAGTGTGAGACCGAGTATGCCAACCAGACCAGCAAGCCATACGTGCGTTATTAAATGCTAAAACATTTCCGAATCGCACCTTGAACCTTATGCAAAGTATCGCCTCCAAGGTACGTCCTCGATACATGGCACCGAGAACGGGAAAAGAAAAAGAAAAATAGGGATGTGGTGCCACTGCAGGACACGCTGCGTCCTCACTCCACTCATTCAAGAGGGCATGACCACGATTTGCACCGCATCATCGTTCGCTTCCGCTCTTCCTTCTCCGACTTCTTCGCCGTTGGTGGCCAATTTCGCTGTGTGCTCCTTCTTACACGCCACCTTGCTGTTTAAATGCCTCTTCAACGCGTCTGGTCGCGTGTACGACTTGCCGCAAGCCAAACAATTATGTGAAGGGGCACGATGACGGAGGGACAATTGATGTCTCTGCAAGTCGCCGGCCGAAGCACAGACTTGGGTACAGCCATCCAGGATGCAAGGAAATAGCTTGGGTGATTTGGGAGGAATGGAGGAGGCGGTGTGTGGTTGGGGTAAGACACCAGGTGATGCGATTCGAACCTGTTTCATTTGAAGGGCAGTAGCGGTGACAGATGAAACAGGTGGGCGCGACGACGTGGGCGTATCGCTTTCAAATGGTGAAGGACCTGTGGGAGGACAGGATGAAGGATGACCGACTGGTTCGACTTCCGTGGTATGGCGTGTGGGTGTATCGTCTATATGCCTCTTTGGCGTCTTGGAGACTCTCATCGGATACCCGGTTTTCCCTCCTCTTCGACGTTTTCCTGGGTATGATGGGCCACGGCCAGCGTCAGTCGAGCCGTCAACGTTTGTAGTAGCGACTCCCTTGTTGTTGACGATCACGACAGAAGGACGCTTGCGCGGAATCAACCACTTTGCACCAGGACCCGATGGGGGTGTGCGGGGGACACTCCAGTCGTACCCGTCATCAGTATCGGTGTCGGTGTCAGTATCCGTATCCGTGCCTGAATCGAAGTCGGCGTCGTGAGAGCTATATTCGTTTGCCTGGGCAACTTGTGCGGGCTGTGGCATCGACGTGCGAGAAACAGGCACGACAGAGCTGAGGTTGAGAGTACTGTCGGTGTCGTAATCGAAGAAGTTGTCGCCCGACTCGGGGGAAGGTTCGGATGACTCGGTTGGTGGAGTGGTGTCGTTTGTGGTATTACGACGCGAGTCCTCGAAATCAGCGTGCACGTTTGCCAAGAAGCGTTTCGCCATCACATCGAGCCACTCCTTGGACGGAGGCGGGAGGCTCGTGTCAATTGGGGGTATGTATGGGACGAGCGTGTTTACTTCGCTCGGTGTGACCCCAACTGCTCCACGTCGATCTTCATAACGTGATCGACGAGGATGCCAACCGGGTACATCGGGTAAGATGCCCATATAATCTGGCGAATCACCAGTGACCAGGGCAAGTGAACGACGACGCTCACGTGGCTTGAAAACTGGAGGACGGGAGGTAGACCTGGAAGGATCGGGCATGTCTGGTGCGATCTGATATTGACGATCGTAGGAGAGCGCGACCGTATCATAAAGCTATGATTGAAACGCGAGTCAAGGTCAGCTGTAATTAGTAGGGAGTAAGGACGTACTCTGGATGGAGGTACAGGAGGAAGGAGGCGTGGGGCCATGGATGAGTCAAAGTAGTTTTCTGGAGGGCGGTCGTAGCCAAAACTACCATCTGGAGCAGCGACGGGGAAAACATGTTTGAACGGCCTCTCAGGGCGCGCTGGGAGAGCAGAGGTAGAGGTTGTAACCTGTTTGAGGATCATGAGTAGAGATGGAGATGAGTGATGAGAGGAGTGATGGTTGATGGAGAAGCGGCACCCAGATTATATGGACGCGACATGTGGAGTGTGGACCTTGCAAAATCAGGGGAACAATGGGAAAAGCAAGTGTGGTGGACAGACCGAGAGGACGCTTTGAGGAGTGGCCGCTTGACATTCCACTGTGGAAAAAGCAAAGGAGAGTTGTGTGACCAGGCCTGCACTGGTTTAAGCAAGACAGGAGGATGGTCATGTGCATGAGGCGTGATCGAGACCTGCTAACGGTCAAAGGCACATGGATTCCGAGAATTCGAGAACACGGTGGGTAACCGTACGACTTATCGATAGCCCGTCTACCGCAACGTTTCGGCAGGACAATCTCCGCCAAATGATCTCCTTAGGATACGACCAACGTGGATACCGGTTCAAGTTATGGTTGGGTATCGACGGACATTATTGCTAGGTGACGTGACAGTCACATGGTCACACGTCACAACAATAGGCTGGTTAATTATTGTCGTCGATCTTTAAATTGGACGGCGATGGACAACAAAGCGCATCCCTTCCCCGTTCTCGTTCTCGTTCTCTGGCAGGACCAGCAATGTACTTTGTCGCACTCCTTCTCTTCCTCCGCCTCGTCCACGGCCATGCTTGTGCGTATCTTCTTCCCCTTTACTATCTCTGCTAACTTCTGACAGCCATCTGGGACCCTTCCATGTTCGGGTACAACGTCACCGCCCAGACGTTCCCCTACGACAACCGCCCCGTCGTTCCCCTCGTAGACCTGCCGTTCAACAAATGGTGGTTCCACAACCATCTTGGCTACCCACCTCACCCAGAAGACGTCTTCGAGCTCCCTGCAGGTCAGGATGTTACCATGCAGATAGCCTGCAACAAGGGCGCTACAACCCACTACGCCAGCTCAGAGGGTGGCAACATCCAAGACCCGAACCAGCCCAACAACGTCTGTCCTGGCGCTCCCACCGCCGAGTATCACACCACGGGTCCAGACGATCTCAAAGGATGCGCACTCGGCATCGCGTACAAGAGCGACGTCTCGCAAGTCCAGCCTGCCGACTTTGCCATCTTCAGCGTCAACCAGACTTGCGTTTGGAATCGATACACTGACTTTGGTGTTCCCGGAAAGATGCCCCCTTGCCCGAATGGACAGTGCATCTGCGCTTTCTTCTGGATTCACTCTCCCGACAGTGGTTCAGAGCAGAGTATGCACTTCCAACTTTCTCTTCCCGATTTATTTGCTCACTCACGTTCACGCAGTGTACATGAACGGGTTCCAGTGTAACGTCACTGGATCCACCTCTACCGTCGGACTTGCCACCTCCAAGGTTGCTCGCCGCTGTGGTGCGGATCCGGCCAACAACAAGCCGAACGCTGTCCCTGGAAACTGTACCTATGGTGCCAAGCAACCCCTCTATTGGTTCCAAAAGGAGGGAAACAACGTGAGCATCACCTTAAAATTTGTACCATCCGCTCGGCTCACCGCCCCGACGTAGATGTTTGAAGGCACCTACTCCCCTCCCTTTTACAACGACCTCTACAACTTCCGAGACGGCGCGCAGAATGACATTTTCCAAGATTCGTACTCGAGCATTCCAGTCCCTGGGCCCAATCAAACTGCTCTTCCCGTCCTTGCTGCGGGTGGAGCTACCGTCCCTCCCGCTACCTCAGGTGACAACAACACCACCCCGGTACTTTCTTCCTCGACCCCCCCAGCTAACATGTCATCACCCTCTGCTACGCCATCAAGTGTCACAAGTTCGAGTTCTACATGGTGGGTTTCTCTTCGCCCCCTGTAGCAACGGAAGTTCTAACATGTCCCCGATCCTTCAGCAAACGCGGCACAAGTGCCTTTTCTCGTCGCCACGTCACCGCTGAGCGGAGAACACCCTTTACACACAAGGTTAGCCGACATGGCCCGGCGTAGTCGAACCCTCGATCCCAAGAAGGGATCGGATCTCTGGGAACCCCTTAAGCCCGTTGCTTATCGACTATCTGGTTGGTACCTTTTTTCTCTGATTTATACCCCTCGGGCTCTGCTTGTATTTTTCCTTTCTTTGGAGCCTTGGTCACGCGTAGACGCGTGCTTGGCTCGTCCGTTCCTTTTCGTGCAAGTATACAGTTTGTTCCTGTGGTTGGCTTCATATCTCTGTTTTTTGTTTCCTGTCATATACCCCTGGCTCTGCAAGGTTTAGAGCCTTGGTTACGCGTCGACGCGTATTGGCTCGTCCGGTCTTTTTTGGGTTGCATGTGCAAGATTCGTTCCTGTGATTAGTCTTGAAACGTGTTTCGAACAAGCGTTGTAGCCTTGGAGACCAACATTTTCATTACCATTACACTTGTATAAACTTCTTCCATAAGGTCTGAATGCAAAAAAGTGTTGTAGCCTTGGATACCATTTATCTTTGGTATCAAGCTCCGCGGGCGTCCTTCCATGTCCGGAGAATACAGCGCTCATTTCGATAAAGGGGCAAAAATAGACCATAGCTCGGTAATGAATGAGTTGTCCACATGCTCATGCTTAACAACTTGAAGTGGCCCCTTCTCTTACGCACCTCGTCCGATTACGACGCATTGCTTCCACCCACCGCATTCTGCGCCGCCCCACTCAAATCTGTCCCTGAAGCAACCACCTGAGTCCCGACATCCTCGAGCCGAGTCACACACCCCATTGTGACCCGTTTCATTTCCAGGTACTTGCTGAGTTGGCAGGTTCGCGACATGGCCGTCGGGCACGGCTGGTCATACCCACGTATGTCACCCACGTAGATGACCTTCTCCAACAATCGACATCCTGGTCTGCGCGATCACAGACGTGGGCGACCGCGTCGTTATGGACGCAACTTGGGAGGAAGGGACAGCAGCCTGTGCGATCTCGGATCCAAGGACGGGCCTACAGCTCAACATGTTCAAACCCGTCCGATGGCCAGTTCAGTGTTGTCGATACACTGTCCACAAGCGAACGATATTCGCGGGCCGCATTCAGACACATAGGTCGGTACCCGGCTATGCCTGGCGTGGATATCATCATCGAAGCGAGCGAGATAAAGGAGTTTGAATCTCACAGCTGGCGCTACTGAGGTGTCATCCACCCGCATGGAGTAGAGAAGCGATGTTCACTGAACGTGCGGCAGCGGCGCACGCTCGATCCAGTCCAAATACGTGCTACTGAAACGAAGACAGCGCCGCGAGAATGCCGCCGACCCGAAGAAGCGACGTGTACCCCGTCATCGGCGATCGCCAAAAAGTGCGGTAGTGGTCAAGTTCGTTGAGCCATTTCGCACGTTGTCGGCGGACGAGCGAAGATGAGCTGACAGAATGACATGATGAGCCCTTTTGTTCGTCATTCATCGTGGTTATTGTGCTACATTGAGACCCCACGCTCGTGTAAACGAGGAAACTAGCATGCACACGTCATGGCGGTAAGACACTGGTCGTAGACCTACGTCCATATATGCTGGCCGAGTCGCTCCACCCTCTCTTGGCACCTCTTCGACGCCCTCCATTCTCTCGTTCTGCTCAACATCCACAAACACGACCACCAATCCACCAATGTCACGGCCAGATGACAAGCCAAATCCGGTGTCAATCCCCTCACCACGTCTACGTTGAACATCACGTGCGTACAACGCCTGGATACTCATGATAAATCGCGGAGTCAGAGGGTAGAGGGGGACGTTCGCCAAAATCCACAATGTTATCCACTGCCCTTCTCTTGTCGGAAGTTTTCCCAAGGTCATCAATAGGATGATAAAGTTGTAATGAAAGATACTGTGGATGAGAAGTGCCATCAGTTGGTTTGTAGTAAGTTTGTTTGCAAGTTTCAATATTAATGATGGTGGAGGATACGGAAGGGGATAATCAAACAAACACGTACGCGAGAAAGTAGAGGATGCCCTGCTTGACAAGCAGGTTCATGTACCAATTGAGTTGCCACTGCCTTGTTACGCAATACATCCAAAGCGACTGTTTCACAAATTGAACCATGGCAAAGGAGCATGCCATTGCACTATTCATGACTTGTACAATGGCAGTGAGTATGTTCCAAATGTATGAGGTGGCTTGCAAGTAACAAAATGAAAAGTTCAGTATCTGGTATGTGCCCACTGTGCAATTCCCAACAAGTGAGGGAGTAGTGGTTATATGGTTGATGAAATATATTGTTTTACATACCAAACACATTCCACAGATCATTTGCCACAGCCAGAGCAAGGATGTAGGAGATAATCTCCACAAAGAACAATGTAAGGTGAACTCTGAGGACTAGCTTTGAGCAATTATACATTGCCCATACATGAAGAATCATTATGACTGTGGTTGCCATCAGAGTTACTCTTTCAGTGGGTAAGCGACACAACAACACACAATCAGCCATGCCCACAAACAGGAATAATATATATACCCTCATGATAGTGATTACTTTACCTTGAATGTGTCTGTGAGTAGGATAGCCAGCATTTCAAACAAGTGCTTACAATTGTTCACATATCATTGTTTCAAATTTCGTGGTTCTGAGTTGGGACAAAGCATAGAATGACCACATACATCTAGAGAAAAATGCCTCTATATGCCTAGGAAGAAAGCTACTTTGCACTTTCCATGAGGTCACGGCCCAGTCAGCCTTACACATGTGTGTTCCGAATGCAAAACATACAGAGGCAAGCAATTCTGATGAAACAGCATTCAGTATGTATCATGTAGCAAAACCCGAACTCACATGAGACTGCAAAGGCCGAGATAACGAGCCTATAACAATGCTTAGTCTACTGTATATCATCACAACGACAAAACTAGTGAACTGGGAAACATACAAGAATGAATAGTGTGGATACCCAGGTATGGTAGCAACTGGAACAATGTTATAGGTAGTGCCCACGAATGAGTATGCACATACGGAATATGTAATCGTGTTGTTGAAAGCCAGTCAGCACGGATTGCAATGTAGAGGACATTACTTTGAGAGTAAATATGTGAAGAGACCTTGATAACACAAGCGCGGTGACCAAGAAAGCATACCAAGAACAGCAGAATTGTTCCACTTTTGAACTTGCATATTTATAAGAGAGCGAGATTTTGTTTTCAGTGATGTCGGACATAGAACTCCGTTGTGTGCGTGATGCGCGCAATGATGGTATCATGTACCTACCCGGCAGTGATAATGCACGGCTGCCAGCTGGATTACAAGTAAATGATGTGATAATCCACAGTGAATCGTATACAAACACACCATCATTATGGTCAATGCCTAGCATTGACTAGCGGAAACTGGGAAGCCTAACAGTTGTGTCAATTGTTGTTGGTATCTGTGTATTTGATCGTCAATACCAAGCATCAATTGTCCTGTGCAGGCAGAAACCGTGAACTTCCACTGACCAGGTAAAATTCCTCTAATAAACGAGGCCGAGACTCTCCGCGCCGACGCTCGAAGCAGGGCACCAACATAACATTTAATGCTGTCCACCAAAGTAAACGTTCCTATACACCATATCGTGTTCCTCCATGCCCGGGTGATCTACGTAATCGCGCACGGTGCAGGCTACGCTGAAGATGCTAACAAGGTGTTACGTAGGGAAACTGGTGTGGATGGGTGGCGATTCCTTGCGCCGGAACTTCAGCGCACATTCTATGTCGTTTTCTCGAGCCCCAACTAGGAAGAGACAGAGTCCCGGGTAACCTTGGAGGCGAGGGCGAGCAGCTGTCACTCGAGGGGGAAGAGGAGTCCAAACACATGAGTGAGAAGGAAATGGCAAATTCGGCCCCAAGGAAAGTTTGGACAGCATTGCACGCCCCAATCCCGAACATCGCGAGGGGAGAACGTGTGCAAGGCGATCATAGAACAGCGTGCGTTTGAACTTCGCAGCCCCAGGATTACACACGCAGTGCCCAATGGCAGTGTTATATTGACAACCTCGAGCCCAAGGTTGGAACTCCGTACCATTCGAAAACGAATGTATAAGAGCACGAGGAAAGATGCAAGCAAGATTCTGGGTGGCCCGGGAGTTGCGAATGATGGCACGCAGCCGGAATTTCGCACGGTGGTACTTAGAGTCTTCGCAAATGTTCAAGTTCAAGGGGTACGTACCCAACAGCTCATATACGGTAGAATGCAGACGCAGCACTCGATGACTAAATTCTCCACTAAGCCATACATATTTCACGAATCACCCAGCCCTCCCAACAGTTTCCCCAGCCGTATCGAGTCGTCGACGAGTACATTTTCGCTGTACAGCGGTGCATCCAGAAACTCTGTACGTTACTGGCGTGCAAGATCGATAATATTCGCTGCAACGTAGTGGGAAGAGACTTGCTACGTAGGGTGATTGTCAATCTTTTGAAACCTTCGATAAAATAATATATCTATCGAGACTTTTCATGCCTTCTTCAAACAGGCGCACGTATTGTGTCACTCGAAGCACTTCTGAATGTGAATGTCCATCGTTCCTTGTTTACACCCTCGCTTACACTTTGACATCAAGCTTGGAGATGCTGTGAGCACCTCTAGATCTCAAACCATTGTACGCCAACTTCCCATCGACCCTTCACTCTGACCTTGTTGTCGTAGGTTCGCTCGACATGGTAGCTGCTTTCTCGGGCTGATATGCAGGCACTGGACGAAGCCTTACACGATTTGTGAAGTGCAATGAGACCTATGATGGAGGACGTCAACGCTGCACGACAACGCCTCGAGGAGAAAGACGACTCACCGGACAGTACGGCGGCGGCGGCAGTTCCATATCATCCCGACTTAGTGCTGGCTCGTTTGTGTCGGCCTTTTCTTCCTTGGCATGCGCTTGTGCAGGAAGTGCTGGCGCAGCAGCTCCTTCCCCTTCCCCTTGTTGTCTGGAAGATGTATTTACCTTTCCCTCGATATCTTCGGCGTCGGGCTTTCCGCCTTCTGCCGCTGCCTTTCGGAAGCTGAGCGACGATATACAGTCTGTGATCCCCACTATGACAACCAACATAACCACTGTATAGAAGGTGGCATGAGCTGCACCACAATGCGAAGGCGTATGCAGGAAGGAGGGACAGACCGAGTCCAATCGCTATGTACCCCCAATAGGGAGTGGCATTAAATGGGCTCGCAGATGGAAATGGGGTTTGAGCGTACACATT
>JBBPMO010000157.1:0-46943 GCA_038090315.1 Xanthoconium stramineum | reverse complement strand
GTCCATCAGCATAAGTCTGAACATTGTATATATAGTGTGATGCTGATAGAAATTCTTACTGTAGTGCCAGCATTCATACAATGCAAAGATTCCATGAATACTGGATGAAGAAGGTGATAAGGGACATATACAAGAACATGTTCAGACTTATGCTGATGGACAAAGGGGTGGATGGAAAGGTAAAGCTTCCTGACTCACCAGAACAACAACATCAGCAGAAGCAGAAGCAAACACAGATGCAAGAGGTGCAATTGCTATTAGATGAATTTGATACTGTGCTGGTATCAGGGAATTCCCAGAGATGACAGTAGACAGAAACTTGCAGAATGTAGGAAATGTATTAGTCACATGGTTGCACCAAAGAAAGCTGGGAGATAAAACAACTGTACTATGTGGTATAGTGTACAATGCATAGTTGATCTGCATTCTGCATACATTGCAGAATGTGGGAAATGTGTCAGTCATGTGGTTGCATCAAAGTGAATGATCTATTGTTGACCTGCATTCTGCATACATTGCAGAATGCAGGAAATGTGTCAGTCACATGGTTGCACTAAAGTGTACAATCCATTGTTGACTCCCATTCTGCACACATTGCAGAATGTAGGAAATGTATACTGTCCATGGTTGTATCAAAGGACACCACAAGATGGATACAACATCACCAGACAATGGTTCTATGTATGTTCATTGTCGATCCACATTCTCCACACGTTGCAGCATGTGGGTTGACAATGACTATTCCATAAACATCTTGGTGTGCAACATACATATATTGTTGTGTGTGTCTATTTAACCACATTTTTTCATTGTTGCAGAATGTGGGTCAACACATGTGTTAGTGTCCACCCATATCAATACAAGTATCTACAGGTCAATATACAACATATTCACCCATATCTGGTAAGAATGTCTCATGCTCACCATACACTTGGGCTGTGGGCAACATGACTTGTCCTACCAGCCCCACTGTCCACTTGTCCAACTTGTTCATCACCATATGCTCATCATGTCTCCAAAAAAGGGAAAGAAACCTGCAAAGAAGATTGGTTCAGTTTGGATGACATCAACATGGCAAGCAGGTCAGCCATACAGCTTGGCAAAGAGAACACCCCTGTGGAGAACATTGCAGTCATAGACAAGTTCATGGCTGTGTATGACACTCTCCAGCAGAAGACAAAGAAGGCTCTTGTTGGTTACATGCAGATGGACATCCTTGACAGGACCCCTGTTTTCAGCAAATACAACAAACACATCCTTGACAAAAAAAATGAGCTATTAACCCATGTAGGAGGGGCCTTTGGCCCCTCACATGCTACTACCATGGACCAATGTTGAGTCTGCAGGCCAGTGAATTTTTATGAGTATGGCTGAGACTATTTTCAATCTCACCTTGCTTGTGGGCTGATTCCTCACAAGCAAGGTGAGATTGAAAATAGTCTTAGCCATACTTACAAAAATTCATGGCCTGAATAAATCAAAGTATACTAAAAGGTTTGTTAAATGAATTAATTTCACCTCTGTAGCATGTCCAGTGAGGTCACATCACACTGTGCTGCCATGAGTATCCAATATGATAAGTCGCACCTCAGCTATTTGTGGTTGTGCTGTCTAGGTGTGCATGCATCCTTGGTTGACTCTAGTGGCCTCATCTTTGTGTATCATGCCCTGGAATTATTCCTACTTCACTTCTGGTCCATATATATTGTATCCAGTACATATGATTTGCCTGATTCCACTTCAATGCATCTGTATGACCTGGTAGGTCCATTTCCTATAACTAACACTTTAGGTTGCATTTTGAGTCATCCTCAGCAAGTGGTGGATCTGGATGGTTGTTGGATCATCTGTTGTCAATGGGAGGTGGTTTGGATGGCTCAGGTATGTTGCTCGTCATGCACTGGCACTGCTTGTGTTGATCTACCTGACATGTAGCTAGTGCATCTGTTTCAACTTGTTCCGAGTCACAGTGCACTGTGCTCATTGCACTGTCTGTTTCCAACCATCTACCATCATATTCACCACCTTCAACAACCTTTTGGAGGTCCCAATCAGCCTCAACATTGCCCATTGCCTCCTACTTATCTCAATGGCCTCCTGGCCCTATACCTCAATGTAGCACATTCATTTCAATGATGTGCTCATTCTTGTCATTCCTGGAACATACTCCATCATATTTGGCATCTTCAACAACCTCCCAGTGGTCCAAATTGCCCTTGGTGACCTTTAATGCCTCTGGTAGGTCTGAATGACCTTCTGGGCTGGCATCCTGATCTGGCATGTCAATTTCATTAGCATAGTCACTACTGACCTCCCTAGGGTGTTCCTGGACATCATGAACACCACCTGGTATGGTTGTTGAGGGGGAGGGTGAGGGCAAGGGTAAGGGAAGGGTGAGGGGGTGTTATTGTCAGGGAGAGTGCAAGTGCAAGTGCACATTATCATTTTGTAGTTGGAGAGAGGGTGAAGGTGAGGGCATGTTGTCTTCATGTTGTCAATTTCTCATCTTTATTGTAGAGGAGAGGGTAAGGATAAGGGCACATCATTGTCATTGGAAAGGGAATGCCACTGGTCCACAGGTACTTCATGTTGTCAATCCCATGTTGTTGTCATTGGTGAGAGGGTGGTGGATGCTGCTGGGGAATGTGAGAAACTGTTAGTGGGCAACAGGCAAGCCATATGGCAAGTAAGGACAAAAAAGAAATGCCACATGGTTGTTGCAATGGTTAGAACCAACAGCCATCCCAACCATGCTTAGCCGAGCCAAGTGCTTCTACTGACACAGCCAAAAAAATGCATTGGGTACATTGTCCATACACAGTTCCACATTCCCTTTGCCTGCTAATTCTTAGAAATGTGCCACCTTGTCATGTCCCATATGATCGACCAAGTCAACTCCAGCATTTCAGTCCACTTCTGACCCCCTTAGAAACCAACTCCAGTGTGTTCTCATCCAGGACTCACTTCTGGACCTCCAGACATGTATTAGGGTTCCCTCTCATCATCCTTCATTTTGGTTACCCTCTTTTATACTAAGGTTTAGTAGCATTGTCACCACTAACCCTATGAACCTGTGCCACAGTTCTGCATTCCAGACTGCCAGTGCACAGCCTTAGCATTTTACATCTGTTCCTATTATTCAGCTCCATCTCTCCATTACCAATCCTGTACACCTCCATAGAATACATAAGTACTGTACCCCCAAGCTGTTACGCGAGTCGACAGACTTACGTCAAGGTCAAGAATACTTACTCTGAGGGAGGTACTCACAAAGAGACACTGCGTCCTCAAAGTAAGGCTAAGGTGTAGAACAAGAGACAAGGGGACAAGGTCACAATCAGACAGATTGTGGATTCATAAGACTGACGCTGTGATTGCATAGAACAAGAATGAAGAAAGAGATACAGGCTGAGCGGGTGTTTAAGTACTACGGATTACCTAAGTAGAAGGTTGTAGAACTTGGTGGAAGGTTGGGGAAACATGACTACCATGAGAGAGATAATCAGGGAGAGAGACAGTCCTGTGATAAGATAAGAAACTAGAGAGGAATGATAAAGGAGGAGTATGATGGAAAGGTGAGTAAGTAGTGGTGAGTCTCCTCATGCGAAGGAGCAAAGTGGAAGTAAGGATATTGTATTATAGAGACAAGAAAGAACACATGAGAAAGGAAGAAAATTGTAACACAGACCATTGGTGATAAGGGTCTGGATGTTACAGAACGTGTGCACAGCCTGTCCGAAATGATGACCATGGTGAACCAAAGGATCCTGAGTGGTTCTAGCAAAAGATGAGGTCCAGCTTGTACCATTGAGAGAAATACGAACGGTCTCTTTCTTGGCCCCAACTCTAAAGTGTTTGGATGAGCACACTTCTGTCCTGTCACCAGGGTGGCAGGATCACAGTGTTGCCGGTCACTAGCTGACATGGTGCTGGAATGGCAAAGAGGAGGGATAAAAAGAGGAAGGGGGTGGAGTGGCAATGGCCATTGTAGGTGTCTCCAGCTTATCTTTATATTGCTGAAGGTTGCTTGTGGGAAACATGCTAACACATAGCGGAGTTTCAAAGACTAGAGCTGTAGAGAGGTCATGGGAAAATGCGATGCGACAGGTCAGTGTTTTAGAAGACCATTCAAGGGTCCTATAAGAACTCAGTCAGCCAACAGCGGAGACTTGTTAGACGCATTAGTAATATCATGATGAGCTGCTCCGTTTTGGTTCTAGGCTCTATAGAGCCTGACCAGCACAAATATACTATAAACCTCCATGCAATTCTTTGCAGTGCCCTGGTCTGAGGTGACAATTATGTCAGCAAAGAACATGCTTTGCCATCAGGAAACATAGTGTGAGATGACAAGGATGACGAGATTGACACGTGGGTATGCCTCACTTACTGTGGATGAAGAGTTGACAGTTGAGACTAGAATGTTACACTTGAATAAGAAACGTTACTGTCTCCACCAAGGTACCCAGATCACTCAGAATGTCACATGTGTGCGCGAACCTCTGTTCACTCCGCACTGGCATGTCCATCTCAAAAGTATCAGTCTCAGGCTTTGAACTGTAAAATGGGTATTATACCTCCTAAAATTGTAGGAATACTTCTACCACCAGTTCAATCTATCATGCACTGTAAGCGACAAGGCTAGTCTCGCGTGCACATGCTTGCCTTCACCCTCACCTCCAAGTCATATTCCCCTCAGCACGCTGCACTGCTGCCTCAAGGCCTCACCACTTAGAATATCTGAGGGCATTGTTAACATAAACGACGAACACTTCTGAGTCAATACATCTGTCACTGTCCATGGTACTGTACAACAAATGACTTAAAATAATTGCAATAACAGGCAGTGGTCACTGGATCCTAGGCTAAGCAAGTAGTTAGCGATGCTCAAGAAATGGTAGTAATGTTTGCTCACGGATCAAGAGGTGCTCAGTCGCCAACAACAATACAGGACACCGCTGCAATGAAAGCTTCTATTGCAGCATAAATATCATCAGCAGTGTCACCACTGTCGAACTCTGCGGTCTCTTGACTGGCAAGACTAATCTTTTCAACCATGATCGACCTGTGTCCTTCAATTTGGCTCTGTAATGAAGCAAGCTGGTATATAGTCCACTTCTTCCTCTGCAGGATTTCCCTAAGCTTGAAGGCTTGTTGCTCCGGGGAAAGGACAGGCATCTTGGGTAGGACCTGTTTGAAGAATTTGATAAGCACAAGCTTGCGAAATGATGGACGATTCACCAACTTGTGCATGGCTTCATTCAAGGCTACCCTTTCCACAGCAGTAATGTCATTGTCATTGTCCTCTGCATTGGGGTTGGTGGAGCTCTCCAACCGGCATCCAGGTCAGGAGGGTTGGGGGGAGAGGTAGTGGAAGGTGAGCCCCGGAACAGGAGGATGAGGGAATGTGGGAGGTAGCTCCATAGAATACAGAGACTCCTTCTGTGGTGCCATGCTAGTGGTTTAGTCATATGTACAAGGTTACAGCAAGGAGGACTGCAAAATCTCGCACTTATAGATAACTTGTCAGACAACTTCCAAATCAGTTCACATGGGAAACTAACTAACTCTGCAGCTGGACTTACAGCGATGGCATGACTCCAGTTGATACCAGATCATCCAGGCTAGTCCAGATGCACTCATAACACCCGCTGGTAATTTTGTAGCCTGAGACTCCACCATTGCACAGAAACTTCCAGCAGCCCCATAATCATATCCCGCAATAACATTACATGGCTGTCCCCCTAAAGGGATGTCCCGTGATCGTGTTTCCTGCCCTTAAGGGTATCTAATCCAAACTCTGCACCTGGGCTGATGATGGTTCCATGTATGAAACTGCAGCAGCTCTACGATAAGTCACACTGTTCCCGGTAAGTACAATTACCTCGTTGCCATTACTAAATGTTGTTGTTTATGTGCTGACCCAGCTTAAAACCCTTGCCAACCATTCCTTCTGACCCATTCCCACCATGTCCCACCATGTGGTGGAAACTGAAGGTGCAGATCTCCAAGCATTATTTAATGCTTACATCAATGGTCAGTCCACTCGTTTGTCGGATTTATCGATGTACAGCTAATGAAGTAGACAGTACTGGACTTGCCTCCTCCACTGTCATCACTATCACCATCACCTCCCCCGGGCCCCTCCCCTGTCAACGACATCCTTGCTAGTATCAGGCCCTACACTGAACTGAACCTTTCCACGATGATCGCTAATGGTATGTAATTTTTACATCTTTTTCGATTTACCTACTCACATATCAATGTCAAGTCATTCACTTCCCTAATCTTCTGGACAAGTGGGCTCATATCATGTGCCACGCATACAACAATGTGTACAGTAGCATCGCTACCAACTTACCACATATCCCCATCTTGTCACTGGTCCCCTGTGCTATCCATCAAGCGAAATCCAGATGCATTGCCAGTAACCCCGAATGGGCACTGGATGAACATGGTGAGATGTTCGTTACAAACTCCATCACTGACTGACTCATCCTTCCTTTCCATTTTTCAAGAACACATTAACATCAATGGTGTTCAGACTCACACCAGGTGGAACTCCTTGGAGTTCTGAAAAAAACTCAAGTCAACTGTGTGTCCCTCTCATCTCATTGCATTATACCTCTAATTCTCCGATAGGTTACGCTTGCTTCTATGTCCTTCCACAACCACTCATTCCATTCCACTCTCTACCTATTGACGACTCAACCAGGGGTTCACAGTGGCCTCATGCCCTTCATGCCCATCCAGGGTGTGATGACATTCAGTGACAACCAGCAGCATCTGGTCGAATGGTACACAACCTGGTTGGATACCTTCGGGTATGTCATGTGGCATCATTCAAGCAATGATGATGTGAGTACTGTTTGACACCCTACCCCCACTAACTACTCAATAATTACTCTAGCTATTCTTTTTTGTGAATGGATATGTCTGCCAATTCCTCCACTCCACATTGAGGGATACATCCTCACCTGGGTTCTTTGGCATTCAAGAAGTGTATCAAAACAGTCAAGGGGTGTGGAAATGGCACCCCCTAACAGTGGTTGCTGGGGACAAAGCACTTGTGGTTCTCTCTTACACTTTGGGATCAGTAAGTGATCAAATTATTGTTACTACTTACTACTCATTTTCTAGATATAAGAATGCAACGTCAATCTACACTGATTTTGGTATGTACAGAAACTGGGTAAAACACACATGCTGTACTGCACGACGGGTGATGGTCTCGAGCCTGCAGAAGAAGATTTATGTCTGGTTGAAAAAGGTGACCAACTTGACCATCCCTGGCCTCACTTTGGCAGTCTGCCAATGCCTGCGTAACCCACTCATTATCCTATTAGTCGAACTTGGGTTTTCACTGTAATTGGTTTCACTCCAATCTACAAGTCAGCTCATGTTGCGCTGTTGTTCCGATCCACCATGATTTCATCACTCCACATGCATGTCGTCATCCTATCAATTTGCCATCCTACGCTCAAAATCTAACATGCACTCTGAAGGCGATCTTATCGTCATTCAAACCTCACAGATGTGTCCAGACCTGTTAGGCGTCTTTGTCTCTTATTTGGCTAGTCGTGATGCGAAGTTTTCTTTGTTTCCTCATCTATGGTTGAAAGCTGATGGTTCTGCTCCACAGCAGAGCTGGTTTTTGTGCAGGTTGCACTCCTTTTTGTTGCACACGGTCGGCGGTCATTCCATGCGTGCTGGTGGTGTGACATCTCTCATGGCTGCAGGTGTTCCTTCATCACAAATACAAGCTATCGGTCATTGGAACCCAGCTGCTTTTGAGCGCTACATCCGTCAGCACCCCACACTTCTCCAAGCTGTTCTGTTCCAAGGACATTCTGTGCATTGCCTGCCTTTCGCCCACGTGCTTCAGTTCATTCACAGCTACGTCACATCAATCTAATCTTTTACTCTACATATTCCACATCCCCTTTCTTTCTCCCTCCTTCCCTTTCATATGCATATAAGGTTCCTTCACAGCTCACTTTTTTGTATTTGTAATCTTAGCCTGTACCATCTCTTATCGCCTTGTAAATCAACCAGGGTCACTCCTCATGGCCCATTTTTTGGCTGGCTTCACATCCCAATGCCATGCCTTGACCAGCAGCCAATTGGTCCTGGGCCACAGACAATCACACCACTCTGAAGCTTATATAAGACATTGCTATGACCTCCCAGTAGTGTTGAAGTGTGACTCGGACAGTGACTCGAATCTGCCAGTATATGACTAAACCATAAAGGAGCCTATGTATTCTATGGAGCTACCTCCCACATTCCCTCATCCTCCTGTTCCGGGGCTCACCTTCCACTACCTCTCCCCCCAACCCTCCTGACCTGGATGCCAGTTGGAAAGCTCCACCAACCCCGACGCAGAGGACAATGACAATGACATTATGGCCATGGAAAGGGCAGCCTTGAATGAAGCCATGCACAAGTTGGTGAGTCGTCCATCATTTCACAGGCTTATGCTGACCAAATTCTCCAAACAGATTCTACCCAAGATGCCTGTCCTCTCCCCAGAGCAACAAGCCTCCAAGCTTAGGGAAATCCTGCAGAGGAAGAAGTGGACTATATGCCAGCTCACTTTGTTACAGAGCCACCTCGAAGCACACAGGTCAATCATGGTTGAAGAGATTTGTCTTGAAGAAACTGCAGAGCTCCACAAGGAGAGTGACAACATCACTGATGATATTCATACTGTAGGAGCTTTTGTTACAGCAGCATCTCATATTTCCTACAACTCGGAAATGTTCCCCCAGGCCATGGTTCGCCCAGGAGACCAAGCCTTCGTGAGTTGCAACATATTTCCAAGGTCACAACTCCATTCACTTACCCTTGTAATGAAAGTGTGTGCATTCCGCAGAAGGCTCCTTGGCCTTTTCTTGATGTATTATGTTGCTATTTAAGTATTTAACATGTTTTTTTTTTGTCACTGGCTACAATGTGTTATGTTTGACTCTGACATAACTGCACGGGCATAGAACCACTGAAGACCAAGTAGCACAGCATTATTATTACCACTCTTAACTTTTTGACTATCATCTCTTTGTTGTTGCACTTGCTGCTGACTTGTGCAACCTGTCACACTAGTCACCGATAACCGTCAATCTAGTTGTGTACTACATCCAGACTCTTGGCCCAGTCGCACCCATCTGCAGACTCCTTCTCATCCTTCACGATCCATCACCCTCTGCGACATCACAACATCACGACCTCTCGACATTGCCCATCCCTCCTCTCTCAACAATGTCGGATCACATCTGCACTCCTCCTTCCTCTTTCGTTGGGTATCTTCCATGATGTCTCAACTCAGGCTCTGTACAGCTACAAGAACCGTTACATGTCTGCTCTGGTCGTTTGTGCCCAGGAAGCATCAAGTACTACATGTCTCATTTGTGGAACCAACTTGTTGCAAAGTGTCAAAGGTAGTTATCCTCATTCCATATCACCTATACATCTGACCATAATCATGCTAGCATTCAACTCTGTAGCACCTGTCTCATTCAACAGGCATAAGAAGTGCCATTGCCTCCACTCCCTACTCCTCTGATCGCTTCATCACCACACATGAAGATACTGCCCCCTTCCCCTGGCACAATCACTGCAGCTGTCACCAATGCCGCATTCCTGAGCAGTGTGGCCTGTTTCGCCAATACCACTGGTTTCCTCCTCAACAAATGTGTCTTTGCATATCATGAACCACCTGCCTCCTCCACTACCTTCTTCTCCACCAAAAGCACCCTTGCAGGCCCCTTCTACACCTGTAGTATCCCCCAATGACACTGCCTCCCCACTAAACATGTCCTTGATGCACCAGACATAGTCGACAACCTTTACCCCTTCAAAGAATGCACATGTGAGAGCCCCGTTAATCTTTGCACCTCATCATGTTGTACTAAGTGGGAATAGGATCAAGAAAAGAGTCATAGCACACCCAGCAGGAATCGTGTGGATTGAGCATAGCCCCACTAGGTCTGATCAAGCTTCCTGCCTCGCCTTATCCTGCCACAGCGCAAGGTCGTGTTGTAAATAGCTACCAAGGTAATGATAGCGCCACCTGACGTTGACCCACCCTTCTTTCTTCTACCTTAAACATGGGCTACATCATACTCTTCCAAAACCTCTACACCAGTGAATGCCAGAATGACAACCATACCAAGGACCTGCCTGAAAGCTGGTTTTGGCATTTGATGTGGGCATGACATATAGTGGTGTCTCATACAGCATCCTCGACCCAGGTGATCTGCCAGTCATCTGTGGTGTTACACAGTGAGCAGTAATACTTTTGCAGTCTTCATCATATTGATTGTCTGGAAAGCTTTCCTGCTACAGATCATGTTGGCAGAGACTCCAAGATACCATCCATTGTGTATTACGACCAGGAAGGTATCCCATGTGCATTCAGTGGCAAGGCCCTCCAGGAAAGCATAATTGAGAAAGCAGAAGATGAAGAATGGATCAAGGTGGAATGGTGAGACTTCGTCTGTTAACCTACCACACACTGTCCACTGAAGTACGGAGCTCTAGGTGGAAGCTTCATCTTAGACCCAAGAACATGGCATCTAGCCACATTACAGACCAAGACATTCCCGTGCTTCCCCTGAACAGGACTGCCATAGAGATCCTAGGGAACTTTATGGGGTATCTCTTCCAATGTACCAAGACCTATATTCAAGAAACACATGTGAGCGGATGCGACATGTGGACATTGTTCAAGGACAATATGGATTTTGTTCTCAGTCATCTGAATGGATGGAAAGGTCTGCAACAGACACCGATATGATGGGCAGCAGTCCTTGCAGGATTAGTCCTGGATTCTCCTGAAGGACAAGCTTGGATTCAGGTGGTCATGGAGGGTGAAGCGAGTTTGCACTTCTGCCTGAGTAGTGAAAAGACAGCTGGCTCAATCAAGGTAGTGTTCCAATTCGTGCTCAATTTGTGTAGCTGACATATCTTTTCAGGAAGACCAGGGTGTCATGATTATTGATGCAGGCAGAGGAACTATCGATGTCAGCTCCTACTACATGATGACATCACCACCCACAATCCAAGAGATCGCTCCTGCGGAATGTAAGCCAGAATTGTTGAGCTGGATTGTCCGTACTGACAAGCTTATTTGCAGGCTGCTTGCAAGGTGCAATATTTGTCACCAAATGTGCTCAAAAGTTCCTTGCAGGTAGGCTTGAAGAACTGGAAACGTTCAAATCACTTCACATAGTGAAGCTCAAGGGTTCTAAATTCAGGACTCTGGAGGACATCGCTCAAATGACGAGTGAGTTCAACAAGACAACAAAGTTGCGTTTTAGCAACCCTGATGAACCATCTTACATCTGCTTTGGGACTGTGAAAGATCGTGACCTTGCATTCAACATCAAGTCTAGACAGCTCAAGCTCCCAGGGCACTTGATCTTGTCAGTCTATTCATGACATTTGCAAATCAGAACTGATGTTGCAACCCTCTTCAAACTCTTGGTAATGGTGATTGTCAAGGTAGTGGAAAATCAGCGAAGAATAGCAACCCAGCCCATCAACATATGTCTGTCAAGACCAGGTCAACTCCGGAACTATCTCCAGAATGTCCGGAGATTAGTGTCAGACGGGACTTGGCTTCAGCAACTCGGAGAGGAGCGCTGCGCCCTTGTCAAGCCTTTGTCCCGGATTTCAGAACGCAGAGATAACTCGGAGGTAAGACTTAACGTCGCACAGCAACGAAGTCAAGTAGTGTTCAGAGGAGAGTCAGAGACTCCAGCAGAGGATCAGAGGGAAGTGGGATCTTAGTTGATATTCGAACTGAGGGAAATACATGGCTCGGGGGTACAGTACTTATACTACAGAGGTGTACAGGATTGGTAGTGGAGAATGGAGCTGAATAACAGGAACAGATGTAGAATGCTAAGGCTGTGCACTGGCTGTCTGGAATGTGGAACTGTGGCGCAGGATCATAGGATCAGTGGCAAGAATGCTACTAAACCTTAGTACAAAAGGGGGTAACTAAAATGGAGGATGATGAGAGGAAACCCTAATACATGTCTGGAGGTCTGGAAGTAAGTCCTGGGCGAGAACATGCCGGAGTTGGTTTCTAAGGGGGTTGGAAGTGGACTGTACTGCCAGAGTTGACTTCGTCAATCATATGGGATATGACAGTATCCCCCCTCTAGGCCTGAACCCTTGAAGGCCAAAGTGTGGTCAAAGCAGAGGACAATGCAGAGTTGAAAGTCTGAGTTTGAAAAATACCTGGGGTTGTATAAAGTCCATGGTTTTTCTGTTTGCTCCTCTTCCTTATCAACCACCATCATGTCCAACTTCGGTGATATTCGAAACTGGTCCAATGATCATCTTGTTGACAACAACAACAACCCCGATGCTTTGTTCAAGGCGAAGAATGCCAAGAAGAGACAGCGCTGTCTAGTGTGTGTGGAGGAGTGGCGGAAAGCGGAGGAGGTGGAGGAGCGCAGGAAAGCAGCAGAGGCAGAAGAGTGCCAGAAGGTGGCAGAGGCGCGTTGTAAGGTGGAGGAGGAGGCCAAGCATAAGGCTGCAGAGGAGGCAGCCAAAAAGAAGGTAAGTGTTTCGACGTTCCCTGATAAGCAGTGCTAATGTCTGGTAGGCCAAGGAAGTCTGGGCGGAGCAGGGTGCCAGAGCTAGTAAGGACAAGGGGAAGGGCAGGTTGACCTTAGTCCCTTGGTGCTGAAGGTGTGAGAGTCGGGACTTGGCATGCGAGATATTGGTGGATGGTAAGTCGACCTCTTGTGAGGAGTGCAAGGGCGTGAAGGGGTGCTGTGAGATCAGGGGAGGAGAAAGCGCTGAAGTGGAAGCAGAAGGTAGCAGAGGAGCAGGACCGGCTGCGGAAGAAGCAGAGGTCGGAGGATGTGTCAGAGTTGGGCTCAGTCCAGCTGTGGAGGATGCTGGATTGGGCGAAGTTATTCAGAGGGATCATGGACACCATCAAGTCATTGGAGGCAATGGTGAAGGTGCAAAACCAGCGCCTTCACCATCAAAACCTAATCCTTGAAGACCTGATCCACCTCAAGGTGGAGGAGATATATGGAGAGGATTTGCCGGAGGGTTCAGAGGGAGTTCCAGATGTGGAAACAGAGGAAATGATGGGTTTGGCAGACGAGCGGAGGGAAGCGGTGAAAGCCGGAATAAACGTGGAGTTGGGTAGCAGCAGAAGTAGCCCAGAGGAGGACAAGAAGGAGGAGGAGGGGGATGAAAGCGAGTCGGGTGCAGAAGGTAGTGAGGCATAGCGTTTCTTTGTCGCCCTCCTGTAAATAGTAAAAGAAATTGATTGTACTCATGGTGGTTTTATGGTCCAGAATGAGGTCCAGACTTATCTGGATATTGGACATGAAAGTCAGTGATGAGTTCCAAAGCATGATCAAGCTCGGTAGCCAACAACCAAGAAGTTTCTTCATCAGTCCCTTCGTATCCTGACCAGCGCACCAAGTAAAGCAACTTGCAGTTGCATCTTCTTCAATCCATTTTTGAGTTGAGGATATCGGAGATTTCATACTCCGGTTCTCCGTCAACTTCAATCAGAGGAGGCAGAGGTTGTACACAATTGGGAATTGAGTTGGGAACAGATGGTTCCAATTGTGATATGTGGAAGACCAGATGTATGGACTTCATCATATCTGGAAGTCGAAGAGTGAAAGAAACAGTTCCGGCTTGAGCAATGATTTCGTATGGCCCTAAGTTCTTTTCAGAGAGTTTCTTGGAGGGTCTAGTTGATCTGAAGTATTTTGCTTTGATGAATACACAGTCACCGACTTTGAAGTCTGGTGCCGGAGTTCATCTAGCATCAGCAGGTCCTTGGTATCGCTCTTGTGCATGCACCATTTCTTCTTGGAGGAATTGGTGGAGGGAGTCGAGGTCAATGGAATACTCTTGAGCTCATTTGGAGGTAAGGTCTCATTCCGGATGTACAGAGATGTTCAGATGGTAACCTTTATTGGCAAAAAAGGGGGAGATGTTATGCGAAGACAACTGTCAAAGGTCGAGGTTCTCTGAGGGAGGTACTCACAAAGAGACACTACGTCCTCAGGATTGGAAGAATGTCAAGAGATCGTCAATGGATGGAAAGAAACGAAGTTGCTTAATCAACAAACGGTCGATTGGGAATCAGATCAAGAGTTCGGCGAACGGCTGGCTGGGGTCTTGGATCCAGAGTTCGGTGAACGGCCAACTGAGGTCGTGGGTCAAGGGTTTGGCAAACGGCCAACTAGGGTCTTGGATCAAGGGTTCGGCGAACGGCCAACTAGAGTCGTGGGTCAAGGGTTCAACACATGGCCGACTAGGGTCTTGGGTCAAAGGTTTGGCAAATGGCCAGTGGAGGTAGGAGGTTTGGTTCTAGGGAGTTGAGAGTCAGACGGACTCTGGGTTCTCAGTGAAACAGCTAATAGATTGCTTGAGAGTAACGAGTAAACTAGAGAGATACAGAGGGTAACGGGGCAGTGTTACGATTGACTACCAGGACGGTACCTCTTTTATTCTTTGTCGCTCCTATCGTCGTATGCTTCCCTTAGGTCTTTGCCAATACCTGGAGGACCGGTACGTATTCACCCTTGGTCCCCAGCACTTTTCCCTCGCGCCCTTTCCTCAGGATGCCCCCACCCCTGTTCCCTTACTCCTATTCCCTTCCTGAGTGGGGTGGGATTCATCTTTGACCATCGTTATGTTCATCGCCTTTGTGATCCTCGCAGACAGTATTATCTCCACTAGGCAGTTCTCTCGTACCGCCTCGTATTCCTCATGACTCACTCTAGTTCTACAACGTTCTATCGTGTTCCGTGATGACGCGTCTCGTAGTACTTATATCTCTCTGCCGCCATGTACTATCCTTACGCTTATTCTACGCAATACAAGGTATCTTGTCGCATCCAAGTCTTGCCTTGAACTCCTCAGTCTCTCATATCTCGCTTCGCGATCCCTAAGTCTAGCCTAGTCTTCTCTACGGACGTTGTGTCTTTTCGTGAGCACCTCCCATAGATCAGACCACATAGGCCACTTCCCAGTTGACGGATATCTTCCACGTAACAGGCAGAGCTATGGGAAGTAGATGCCTTGTGGGTGCACAGAAGAAACATGAAGAGAAGAGAAAAAGAAGACGTGGGAACATGGGGGCTAGTATAAATAGTGATCAGATGTGGATGGCAGTCTCAGTGATGAACGATGGAGAAATGAAGAGAATGGCGATGAGGCAGTGTACATGACAACCAAGATCAAGAAGACAGGAGTACATAGAAAGAAGGGCTGCGTCATCGAGGAAGGTCAGAGAAGAGTAAGGAAGGAAATGGGTCCGTGGGTATTGCCCGTGAAGTAACGTGATGGCGCCCCAGTCAAGAAGAGAAGAGCAGAAGGAGAAACGGGGGTGCAAGGGTGTCCGATCAGGACAATAAGGTGATGGGTCACCAATGGTCAAAGATGAAAGTTGGTGCTCAGTCAATTGGGACTAGTGCTCCCAAGTCTAAGAGAGTGTCAACAATGAAGGAAAAAGGTGGGTATACCCCAGACCATAGAGGTAGATTGTAACAGGAGACACCGGTGGTAGCATTCGGAGCATTGTTGTAAGAGAACTCCACTAGTGGCAGGAGTTCAGACCAGTTGTCTTGTTGATAGTTACAATAGATCTGAAGGTATTGTTCCAGCATCTGGTTCATTTGTTCTGTTTGACCATCACCTTCCGAATGGTATCCAGAGGTAAAATGAAGATGGATGTCGAGAGCTTTTTCTAGTGAGTGGAAGAAGTGGGAGACAAATTCCGAACCTCGATTGGAGGTAATGTGAGAGGGAACTCTGTGCTTGGAAAAGACATGGAGGAGGAAGAGTTTTGCTAACTCCGGAGATGTCACCTTGTCATCGGTTGGGGTGAATATACACTGTTTTGATAGTCAATCCACAACTACGAGGATTGCAGTGTATCCGGAGGAATTGGGGAGTTGCTCAATGAAATCCATAGAGATGGAATTCCATGGCTTCTCCGGAATTGGGAGTTGTTTGAGTAAACCAAAAGGCTTGTGTCTTGGGACCTTCACGCATGCACAAGTGGTACAGGAGGAGACATATTCTTTGATGAATGTCCTAACTCCTGGCCAAGTGTATTCACAGCAGATGAGTTCTAACGTCCGGTTTTGTCTGAAATGTCTGGAAAGCAGATGGTCATGCTTATACCGGAGGACGCGAAGTCAGAGATCATTAGCATCTGGGACATAGATGTGACCATCCAGACATAGGAATCCATCTGAGTTGATGGACCAGTGGGAGTTGGAGGGTTCGGATGTGGACAGGTGTATGGAAGCCAATGAGTTGGAGGAAAGTGCGGATAAGATGTCATTGTGGAGTTGCTCAGTGTTGTACATTGTGCTTGCTCGGAGAACCAGAGCAGCAAGGTATGTAGCTCTTAGGGACAATGCGAGTTACTCCTGGGTAAAGATGGGTTGAAAGTTATTGTTACAATTTTCTTCCTTTCTCATGTGTTCTTCCTTGTCTCTGTAGTACAATTTCCCTACTTCCGCTTTGCTCCTTCACACAAGGAGACCCACCACTATTTACTCGCCTTCCCGTCATACTCCTCCTCGTTTATCATTCCTCTCTAGTTTCCTATCTTATCACAGGACTGTCTCCCTCCTTGATTATCTCTCTCACGATAGTCACGTTTCCCCTACATTCCACCAAGTTCTACGACCTTCTACTTAGGTAATCCGTAGTACTTAAATACCTGCTCAGCCTGTATCTCTCTCTCTCTTCATTCTTGTTCTAAGCAATCACAGTGTCAACCTTATGAATCTGCAATCCGTCTGATTGTGACCTTGTCCTCTCGTCTCTTATTCATAACCCTAGCCTTACTTTGAGGACGCAGTGTCTCTTCGTGAGTACCTCCCTCGGAGTAAGTATCATTGACCTCAACGTAAGTCTGTCGACTTGCATAACAGTTATGTGGGTTGATGCGAGTGTAGTCCCTATCCCCCTCTTTGGGGTAGACGTCCCAGTGTCTAGTCAGGACATCCGGTTTCGCACCAAGTCATCCAGGTCTGAAATGGACAATGAGGTTGAATTGGCATAGGAATTCCGACCAGCAGGCTTGCTGGCGGGTCAGAATCTTGGTACCTGTAAAATACTCTAGGTTCTTGTGGTTGGTGACAACATTGATTGGAATTGCGGAGCCTTCTAGATAATGTCACCATGCTTGGAAACTCTCATGTATAGTGAGGAGTTCCTTGTCATGGGTGTTGCGGGAGAAGAACACAACTGGCTGGAGTGCTTCATCTGGGCAGCGGATGGAAAGAATTCCGGCAATGGCATAGTCAGAAGCATCAGTCTCAACCAGAAGTGGAACATCCGGAATGTAGTGAGTGAGGATCAGAGCAGAGGTGAAGGCGTCTTTAAGATGCTGGAAGGCTGAGCGACAATCGTCAGAGAAGTTCCAAGGAGTATCCTTGTGGGTAAGGCAGGTTAAAGGAATGGTGATTTCTGAGTAGTTGAAGATGAAACAGCGGTAGAAGTTGGCAAAACCAAGGAAGGATTGTATATCCTTGACCTTCCAAGGCTTGGGCCAGTCTTGGATGGCTTGCACTTTCACTTCGGACATGATAAGTCTGGAGAGTGAGAGGCAATATCTGAGGTACTCGGTTGAATTTGTATGGAATTCACATTTCTCGGGTTTGGTGTAGAGTCCATGTTTGCGGAGGCGTCGGAGCACCTCTCAGACGTGCTCCCTGTGGGAAGCCTTATCCTTGGAGTAAATGAGGATGTCGTCCAGGTAGACTATGACACAAACATCTAATAGATCGGCAAAGACAGTGTTGACGAACTGCTGGAACACAGCAGGGGCATTGGTTAGACCAAATGGCATGACTAGCCATTCAAAAGAGCCATAGCACGTGCGGAAGGAAGTCTTCCACTCATCACCTCCGGTGATGCAGACCAAGTGGTATGCATGTTGGAGGTCAATCTTGGTGTAGATCTTGGCATGGCTCAGAGCATCTAGGAGATTGGAGATATGTGGAAGTTGGTAGCGGTCTTTCTTTGTGATCTTGTTGAGTCCTCTGAAGTCTATGCAAAGGTGGAGGGTACCATCCTTTTTGTGGATGAAGAGGACCAGAGCGGCATGGGCAGAGGAAGAGGGACAGATGCAACTGTTGGCTAGGTGTTCATCAAGGAATGTCCTGAGGGATTCAAGCTCAGAGATAGAAAGGGAGTAGGTGCAACCCAATGGTGGAGAGGTTCCTTCTTCCAAGTTGATCTTTAGATCATGTTTGTGATGGGGAGCAAGCTGTGAAGCCTTGCTCTTGCTGAAGACATCTGTGAAGTCATGGTATTCCGGAGGAACTCCGGAGAGATCTGCAGGCTTGGAGGTGGTGGAAGTGGAACGAAGAGTGGTTTCCTTGGGTTGGAGCTGCAAGCTGAACTGAGTAGAACCTTCAAGGCAACAGGCTAGTGCAAAAGCAGGAGCACTGATAATCGCGATGTGGTCTGGCTTGTGGTCAGAGAAATGGTGAATATCTGATGGTGTAGTGTCAGCTGGAGGAGGTAAGTCCAGAGGCTGTGGAGGAGAGCTTGGAGTTGCTGGCATGGTCTGTTCAGGTGTACAGAATGAGATACTGCTCGAAACCCAATCAATCAATGGATTGTGCAGGGTAAGCCAGCTGTGTCCTAGAACAAGGGAACAGGATCCATCCAATGGAGTGACATAAAATGTCATCGGAGTGATATCACCAGTAGAGAAGCGGATAGAGAGGTCGATAGCTTGAGTGATGGTGGAGTTGGTTGTTCTGTCGAAGAGGCGGAGTTGGAGCGGAGGTATAGAATAAGGGTGAAGGGAGTTTTCATTAACAAAGGTGGTATCTATGAAACAGTTGGAGGAACTGGAGTCTACAAGCACGGAGAAGGACGGAGTATCATAACCTATGAGAGAGACAGAGGGCATAAGTGATTTGGGGTCTAAGAGAGCGGACACGTTGAGATGAATCTCCTTGAGTGCATGGTTGGTGTCAATGCAACCTCCAATTTGTGGGGAGTCATGGAGGTTGTGGACTAATTTTTTGTCTCGGAAGAGACATCTGGTTTAGCTTCTGGAGTTTTGGTTGTGGTAGCATGACCCTTGGATGCCCTAGAGGAAGACTTAGGGCAGTCTTTTGCCATATGTCCTGCATTTCCAGAGAACATACAGAGCTTGTTGTCAAAGTGGCGCTTTTGCTCTTCAGCAGTAAGCTTGCCATCTTTGCCCAACTTTGATGAAATGTCGGACTTGGGGGCGGAGGTGTTGGCGGCCTTCCCTTTGGACTCAATGGAGTCCTTGGAGGAGCTGGAATTGTTCCCGGAGGAGGAGGATGTGGAGGGTTTGTCGAAGGACCTGGAGGACGTGGCAGAGGGGTTGTTGGAAGTACAGAGTTTGTAGAGAGTTGTGGGTTTTCCGACTCAAGAGATCTCATCCTTGATTTGATCAGGGAGATCATTGTAAAAGTGATGCTGGAGGGCACCTTCTCCGTAACCCTGGACCTGTGAAGCAATCTGGTTGAATTCAACAACATATTTGTTGATGCGTTGACCATCCTTCAGGGACAGATGGTCCAATTGGTGTTCCACATCTCTGACCGGGTCATGTGGTCCAAAGTTGGTCTGGAGTTCCAGGACGAACTCCTTAAAGTCATTCATCCAGGCGGGGTTGAGTGCTGGATCTTCCATCTGGAGGAGGTCCGGTTCAAACCATTCCAGGGCCATGCCTTTGAGGTATGACTGCACAAAGGTTACTTTGGCGTGGTCCTTGACAAAAGCCTTGGGGCAATCTTGGAAGTTCAACTCACACTGGACCAAGAAGGTCCGAAGTTTGCGGGGGTCTGTTCTGTCAAACTGATCTGGTGCGTGGACCTTGGTGTGCAGAGTCGATTTGGAGGTGGAGCAACAAGCAGAACGAGCAAGGCTGCTGATCGTGCTTGCAAGGTCTGCAAGCATGTCACGAGGGACCTGCTCATTATCATCCTCATACTTGTCATTGTATTGGTCGTCATTGAACGGGTCAATATCATCCGGATTGTCATCCGGATTGTCGTCAGGATCCCCACCATACAGAGGTTCATCTCTGGGTGGGCCCTGTTCATCCAGAAGACGTTTGTCATTCGGAGGAGTGTGGAAGGAGGGTTCTCTATATTGAGAACGATCCGTATGATGGGTGGTTTCGGAGGTGTCATCATCGTCAGGGGGAAGTTCGACGAGATGAGCAACAGAGGTTGGAGAGTGGGATTGTTGAGGCGCTTGGGAAGCAGACCTCAGAGTACGATGGGTGGAGAAACCGCAGAATATGTTAGCAGTTTCCAGACCTTGTTGATTGCTTTGGAAAGTGCTGAGGGTTTCAAATCTGGGGGGCAAGTTGTGACTGGCAGCTGCCATGTGAGCTTGCAATCTGGTGGTATGGGTGGCCATAGCATAGTTGGTGATAGAGACTTTGACAAGTAGGAGTTCGAATATACTGTCAAGACTGGGTCAACTCCGGAACTATCTCCGGAACATCCGGAGATTAGTGTCAGACAGGACTTGGCTTCAGCAACTCGGAGAGGAGCGCTGTGCCCTTGTCAAGTCTTTGTCCCAGATTTCAGAACGCGGAGATAACTCGGAGGTAAGACTTAACGTCACACAGCGACAAAGTCAAGTAGTGTTCAGAGGAGAGTCAGAGACTCCAGCAGAGGATCAGAGGGGAGTGGAATCTTAGTTGATATTCAAACTGAGGGAAATACATGGCTCGGGGGTGCAGTACTTATACTACAGAGGTGTACAGGATTGGTAGTGGAGAATGGAGCTGAATAACAGGAACAGATGTAGAATGCTAAGGCTGTGCACCGGCTGTCCAGAATGCGGAACTGTGGTGCAGGTTCATAGGATCAGTGTCAAGAATGCTACTAAACCTTAATACAAAAGGGGGTAACTAAAATGGAGGATGACAAGAGGAAACCCTAATACATGTCCGGAGGTCTGGAAGTAAGTCCTGGGTGAGAACACACCAGAGTTGGTTTCTAAGGGGGTCGGAAGTGGACTGTACCACTGGAGTTGACTTGGTTGATCGTATGGGATATGACAATGTCTCAGGCTACTCTAGCTTGTAATATGAGGAGACTGATGATCACACAGTCTATCTTCCTCATTGGAGGTTTCACTGTGAGCGATTGGCTTTTCTCAAAGCTGCAGGAACATATTAGACCATTGAATCTCAACTTCTGTTGGCCAGATAGTCACATGTAAGTGTCATTCGAGATTGATCTGCCTTATTCGTAGATTGATGCTAGACCCATCAGAAATCAAGCTGTCGCGGACAGTGCTCTCACGTTCTACCTTGATCACAGGATTTCAGCATGTGTTTCAAGTTTATGTACCACACTTGATGCGTTATAGGGTTCAACAAGCAAGACGAGCAGTTATCGCAGCAATGCAAGTAATCCTTGTTGGACTGATTCAGAACCAGGTATGTTGACGTCGCTCTTGGCAACACCACCTACCTCTGCACACCCGACGACACCTATATGCCAGCCTCGACTTTCAGCAGTGACGGCTCCTATATCAAGATCAGCCTCACCACTGGCTCAATACTAGTACACATTCAAAACAAGAAGTTCAAGTTCTTCCTGCTACGAAGTTCAGCTGTAATTTGGTTTCGGTATTGTATTGCCAACTTTCCATGATGGGCCCTATTACTAATAGATCTGACTTGAAAGTAGGGTGCGAAAATAAGTTTGACAAGTCATTCCTTGGATGACGGGAGGTCAGCCATCCTGCCGCTACTCATGTCCACCATATTTTCACAAATGTGTGTCTGTGGTCATGTCTTCAGTGATATTGGGGCCTTCACCAGACATGAAAAGACATGTAAAAGGGGCAAGAAATGCTTGCTGGGCACCCTTGAAAAGGCAAAAGAGATATACCAGAGCAAAAAGTCTCGTCTTAGCGTCCATTCTGATGGCGCTGGTGGTTCACCTTGAGAGGAGCATACTCCTGTCACCATACAGGACAACAAATTGGTATGTGCCCATACATATGTCTGACTGCATAAAGTTCATTGTTGTCGCCCTAAGTGTCATCTAGCCCATGAACTCGAACAGGAAGATGATACACTATCATTGGCGCAGCATAGGCCCCATTGACACAACTGTCAATTACCCCTACAATTTAGGGATTGCCTTCCAGAAGCCCCCATGCCACTTCCTCCTCCAGTTGTGCCCCAAGTGGATCCTACATCTGGGTCATGACCTGTATCATTGGCGAGAGCATGCTTTCAAAAGTTCAAAAGCCAGATGAACAAGTTTGGCCTATATCAACTCTATTGCATGGTCTTGCTTCCCTCCCACGATCCTGACGATCCTCATTCAATAAGCCAACCACACCCAGATTCCATAGTCAGTTGCAATTCTGGCAGTCCTCAAAATCCCTACCATCCTGATCTGAACCAAAACTCCTTCCATCTTGGGGAATGGTACTGGAATCAAGGCGTTCAAAAGTCTTGGAAGAGCTTTAAGTAGCTCTTAGACATTGTAGGGAGCTCTGACTTTCATCCTCAAGATGTTGAAAAAACAAACTGGAAGGCAATTGACTGTGAGCTCAGCAAAGATAGCCAGGAGCATGAGGCTGAGTGGCTGGGATAACGATAACTGGTGATGGACTCCTATCACAATCCTAGCACTGTTTCATAGTCGCTACCAACAATCCGGCCCCAAGAGCTATTGCGCTGGAGACTTCCATCATCGCTCCCTAATTTCCATCATTTGCGAGAAACTTACAGATCCCGACCACGATCACCTCTTCCATTATGAGCCCTATGAACTAGATGGCAGCCCCCCCACATGAACAAGGATGTATGTGTTCATGGCAAACTCTTTACCTCTGATGCATTCATGCAAGCCCACCAACAATTGCAAGATTCGCTGCCAGAGCCTGGGTGTGACCTACCCCGATGTATTGTTGGACTCATGTTTTGGTCCAACTCAACCCAGTTGTCGTCCTTTGGTAATGCAAAGCTTTGGCCACTCTACATTTACTTTGGCAACAAATCCAAGTATTACAGGTGTCAGCCAACTAGCAACCTTTGCACACATGTGGCATATTTTCTAACTGTGAGTTCCCTGTATTGTCATGCAAAAGAATGAACCATTGACCATCTCTGTTATGCAAAAGGAGTCTTACTGCTTGAAGTGTCTGGAATTATCTTCTCTGGGAGGTGCTTACATAGAGACGCAACGTCCAGAGAGAGATACTAAGGGGGTGTGGGTGGATCGAGGTGGTTTCACGAGGTAAGACTTGGATGTGGCAAGATACCTTGTATTGCGTAGAATAAGTGTAAAGAAAGGTTACATCGGCAGCAGGATATAAGTACTATGGGCCGCGTCATCATGAAAGGCGATGGAAGGCCATAGAATGTATGACTATTGGGGGACACGTAGGTAGTGCAAGAGAACTACCTAGAGGAGTGAGGCTGTCCGTTGAGATCAAGAAGATGGAGACAAAAGAGGTACTACCCCACTCAGGATGCGAAGAGAAGTACAGGAACAGGCGTGAGAGAGAAAGAACAGGGACCTAGCGTGAAGGTATATCAGTCCTCCATATATGAGGCAAGTCCTAAAGGGAAAAACATACATGCAGCACACATATCAAGAAAGTACAACCGTTCAGATAGCTGATCATAACATTACCCCTCTCATACACTCGAGCTCCTGGCACGAGTTCTATTGACTCCAGTCGTAGTTCATCACAGAGGTGTTCCATCTCCGAAGATGTGGGATGCCTGTTCTGGGGACAAGTTCGTAAATGGCCAGTCATCCGAAAGGTGGCCTGGTTGATCACAATCTCCGCAAAGTTGTTGTGAGCAGACTCGATTGGAATGGCCCCATTGCTGGCAAAAGGTGCACCTGGTCCGCAGACACAGATGTGAAGAATGTCCTTGGGCCATCTCCAGGCAGTGAGGGCATTGGTAGTTGGGGCAGTTCTCGCCAGAGTGACTGAGATTGTGGCAAAGAAAGCACCAGGTGGAAGGAGTGGCAGGTAGCAGCTGGTAGACATGAGGCAGGGTGCGAGTGGGAGCTGACATGAGTCGCCTGCCCTGAGGGGAATGGGCCGTGAATGATGCGGTGAGGATGGCATTCTCGCATGAGAAGCCTGATTCCGGTACAAGGGTCTCGGAAGGACTGACGGGTCATGAGGAGATGTGGGAGGCAAGAGAGATGGATGAAAGAGATGGTGATCGGGGAGGAGGAACCGGGAGGGGAGTCAATGTTACTTCAATTTGGGGCTCATCAAGAACCAAGGTGGCGATGGTCTGATATCGCTCCTGGTCCGCTGAGGACAACAACTGGTAAATAGGGAGGAAGGCATGAAGGAGTAGTTCGGGTTCTAGATGTTCCAAGTATGTGTGGAAGCTGTGGAGGTGGAGGATGTTGAGGGTGCATTGCAAGAGCTCTCCATTGAGAAGGAGGAGGGCCTGATCAGGGGCTGGAACGGTGTGAATGTAATGTAAACGAAAATGAAAAGTGTCTAGTAAAAGATGGATGAGTAGCTGGGAGATGATGTCAGACTCATAGAGAGGTAGTCTCTCTATGGCATAAAGAGTGGGGGCGTCAGTGATGGCTGTGACATAGAGGGTGAGTGTGATGGAAGCGGGTAATAAGCAGGGATATACCAGAGTAGAGTATAAGAAAGAAAGATCGGTGGAGGGAGGCAATGATGCAGACGAGGGAGAGGAAGAGATAGAAGGTGGGGATGACATATTCGAAAGAGTCAAGCAGGTAGATTTGCATGCGTTGAGGGTTGGTTTCGAATGTGTCGTCTTCATTGGGATACGTAGAAGTGATGCTTAGGGTCCAGAGAAACAGGATCGCTGCGTAGCAGATGGGTAGTGCTTGGCTGGGTCTCATCCACCAGGGGGGTACTCACAAAGAGATGCTGCTTTCTGGTTTTAGTTGTGGATGGGGCACGAGTTTTTGGTGCAGAAGCAAGCGTGGACTCTTGTGTGGTCCAGTGAGAGGTTGTTGTGGCACAAGAGCCGGAGCTGATGGACTGTGAGTCCAAATTTCCAAGGGAGGTCTGTGGGTTGGAGGTACTGGGAAGGAGTGTTGGGCGTGGGGACGAAAGGCATTTAAGGAGAGAATTTATGTGATGGGCAGTTTTGTACTCAGTGAGCAACCAGTTGGCATGCTGGAGATTGGATTCGGGTTCCCAGATATTTTCCGATGATGGATAGCCCTTCCATGCAGTCAGGTACTTTCATTGTCCTGGAGATCCTTTGTGTGAGACAATCTTGTCAACTTCGTATTCCTCTTCTGATCCAATCATGGTCGGAGGGGGAGATAAGAAGTTTGGTCCATGCATAACGGTTTCTTTATACAGTGATAGAAGGGTGGCATGGAACACATTGTGGATTCTCCATGTGGGCGGTAGTTGAAGGCGATATGTGAGTGGAGATAGGACCTGTGTGATTTTGAAGGGACCCTGTCGTTTGGGGAATAATTTCCTCGAGAGGTAATGGAGGTGGAGATTTGTGGCTTCCAGCCAGACCTTATCTCCTACTTTCCATGGGGTGAACTTTTGGGTGGAGTGTTCCCTCATGATCTGGCAGGCGGTCTCATGTGTGGCCACTGCCTCTTTCCTGGCTTCTTCCAGGGCGATCATGCAGTTTTCAAGGGCTGGTAAAAATGTCCTTCCCAAGGATGGGTACGCCCTGGGTTTGTATCCGAGCATGAGGGAGAATGGAGAGGTTCTGGTGGAGTGGTGTGGGGCGGAATTGTGTTGGAATTCAGCCATGGGGAGGAGTTCCAGCCAGCTTCGAGGGTTGTTGGTACAAAATATCCAAAGATAGGTTTTAATCTCCTGATTGGTTCATTCCGTTTGTCTGTCAGTTTGTGGATGGTAAGCGGTGGAGAGTTTGACATCGTATTTGAGGAGTCGAGCAAGTTCTCTAGCCAAGGTGGAGGTGAACTGCGGGCCTCTGTCCGATATGATAGTATCATGGAGTCCAAATCATTTGAAGACATTTTGGAAAAAGAGTCTTCCTACTTCTGTGGCATCAATGGTTTTTGAACAAGGGATGATGATCACCCCCTTCGTAAGGCCATGGTCGACCATGACCATGATGGAGTCTATGTTCCCCACACAGGGCAGATCGGTGACCAAGTCTACAGATAATTGCTTGAACAGCAAGGTGGCAGTGGATGGGACGGGATTCAACAAGGGGCAAGTCGGATGAGTGTTTACTTTGTTCTGTTGACACACAGCACATCCTTCAATAAACTTGTTGACATAAGTGGACAGTCCGGGCCACCAGAAGTTGTGTTCAAGGAATGTTTTGGTGTGGAATTGTCCTGCATGACCAAGGGTGGGGGAACTGTGTAGAGAGTCGACAAGGGTGTGACGTGCTGTCGGGGGAATGTACATTCATCCTTTGTAATAAAGGTGCCCTCCCTCAAACGTCCAGTCTGCAAGGGCGGAGTGGGAGAACAAGAGCAAGCCTTCCTGTAGACTCTTAATGGCTCGTAGGACCAAGGGATTGGAGTGTGACAAGGTCTGGATATGTTTTACAAGGGCTAGATCCAGGGCATTGATCACCACTGGTTCTGGACATATCGCGCTGTTAATGTTGTCTAATGAGGTGTCTATCTCATCTCGTCTTGAGAGGGCGTTGGCGGGCGCCATTTTGGTTCCTGGCATGACCTGCCAGACAATGTCAAAGTCTTGTAGGAACAATGACCATTGTGCTTGTCATCAGGATAATTTGTGGAGATCTTTTATGTAGGACAGGTTTTTGTGGTCAGTGATGATGGTTATTGGGTGCTGAGTTCCTTGGAGGTACTGTCGCCATTCCTCTAAAGCAAGTATGACCGCTAGGAGCTCTTGGTCATAGATGTCATAGTTTCACTGAGTGACTGTGAACATGTGGGAAAAATAAGCACAAGGGTGGAGGTCTTCATTGGTATCGGTCTGCAGAAGGACCACCCCTGCCGCAAGTAGGGAAGCATCGGTCATGATGGAAAAGGGGCGTATGACGTCAGGGATCTGGAGGACTGGGGCGGAGGAAAAGATGTTTTTGAGTCTCTTGAACGCTCTTTGTTGGAGAGGAGTCCAACTCCAGGGTTCGTTCTTTCATGTCAAAGGATTTAAGGGGGCAATGATGTTGGAAAAGTTTGGGATGAACTTCCTGTAAAAATTTGTGAATCCAGTGAAGGATCATACAGCCTTCACTGAAGTGGGTGGTTTTCAATTTCAAATGGCTTCCAGCTTCTTTCCATCCATTTCCACTTTTCCCTGACCAATGATCATTCCCAAAAATTCCATTCAAGGGGTATCAAAGACGGTTTTGGATAATTTTACTGTTAGGCTGTGCTCTCGAAGACGTTGGAGAACTTTTCGAGTTCATTCATGGTGGAGGGGGAGGTTGTCTTTAGTGTGGATTCCCATATCGTCCATGTAGACCTTGAGCCATTTCTCCGCAATCATGTCTGAGCAAATGTGGTTCATGAACGCTTGGAAAGTGGGGGGTGCATTGCAGAAGCCAAAGAACATGATGGTTGGTTCAAACAACCCCAAAGGGGTTATGAAGGCAGCTTTCCATTGATCCTCCTCACAAAGGCGGATGTTGTTGTATCCCCAACGTATGTCAAATTTGGTGAAAATAGTGGAGTCTTTCATATCATCAATGAGCTCTGGAATCAAGGGCAACAGGTAGGCGTTTCAAATGGTGTGGGAATTTAGGTACCTATAGTCCTGACACAGGTGAAGGATGCCGTCTTTTTTGGGGACAAAAAAGAACAGGGAAGCTTGTGGGGACTTGGATGGAATGATGCATCCCATCTTTAGATGTTCTTTGATGAAGGTTTTGCACATTTCCATTTCTAAGGGATTCAAGGAATAGACCTTAGCTATTTCCAGGATAAAAGTCGGTTTGAGATCAATGGTATGGTCATAGGGTCGATGTGGGGGGAGTTTATCATGGGTCTTTTCTGAGAACACATCTGAGAAGTTGTTACACCATTCTGGAAGAGTGGCTTCTCAGACAGGCGTTTCTTGGGCAATTTGGGTAGAAATAGTGACTTTTCTGATGGTTTCTCTGGCGAGCCATTGTCCTCTTTTCCAAAGCCTCCAAGCAGTCTTTAGATCCGCGTCCATCCCTAGCCAGCGCAACAGATATCTTTGTGGGATAGTAGACTCAACTTTGGAAGGGAGGCTCTCACGTAGAGGCACAACATCCTTCCGGTTGATCCTTTGAGGGATGGTCAAGGTCTTTGCCAGCCAGTCGATTTGCGGATTCCATTTCTGTAGCCAAGGCATTCCTAGGATTACCTGTCTTTGTCCTAAGTTCAATACCATAAGTATACGTTCTCTTTTCAGGATTTGAAAAGGATGTCAATCTGGGTTTCCCATTCTATGTTTCCTTTGGAGTTGGTGGTTCCATCCACGTTGTAAGCTTTCACTGGTCTCTGGAGTCGTAGGAGGGGAAATTCGGCAAGAGAAATGAGCTCTTGATTGATGAAGTTCCCAGTGGCAACACAATCGATAATTGCGGTGGTTTCGATGATTTGGTTGCCTACCGAAAGTCTGATGGGGATAGGAACAGTTCTTTCATTGGGTAAGGCTCTAAGTACATGGTTTAGTTCATGGGAAGACGATGTCAAAACATCTTCCTGAATCAAAAATCCTCTAAGTCCTTGAAGGTTTCCGCAATTTGGACTTCCTCTTCCGGTTCCTTGTAGCAAAGCTTCAAGGTTTGGAGTATTTCATCTTCTGATTTCCCAAGAGTACGAGCATAATCGGAAAGGATGGAGGATTTGGGCTTGGTGATGGGGGTGACAGGGACTTCCTCGGTGTTGAGGATTTGTTGAGGGTGAGAGGGGCCAGGGGTTGGTTGGGACTGGTTGGTGGTTCTGCAGTTTTTGGTGTCATGCCCAACCTTTCTACATTTAAAGCATCGGCCCTCCCTCATACACTTTGCACATTCTTGCGGGGAGAGTTTCTTTAATTTCACGAAGTCTACTTCCATGGTGTCAGGGTCTTGGGTGGTTCTGGTGTTGGACGAGGACTGGGGTTGGAAGTTATTGTAACGTCCTCCTCTACAGAGTTCGTCAATGCGAAGTTTGTGTCCATGGAAGAGTTTAGCTTTTTCTATCCATTCTTTGAGCGTGTCAGGTGGTGAAGTCATGGATAATGTTACGCGAGTCGACAGACTTACATTGAGGTCAATGATACTTACTCCAAGGGAGGTACTCACAAAGAGACACTGCATCCTCAAAGTAAGGCTAGAGATGAGAGGACAAGGTCACAATCAGACGGATTGCGGATTTGTAAGGTTGACGCTGTGATTGTGTAGAACAAGCATGAAGAGAGAGAAAGATACAGGCTGAGCAGGTATTTAAGTACTATGGATTACCTAAGTAGAAGGTCGTAGAACTTGGTGGAATGTGGGGGAAACGTAACTATCATGAGAGAGATAATCAAGGAGGGAGACAGTCCTGTGATAAGATAGGAAACTAGAGAGGAATGATAAATGAAGAGGAGTATGATGGGAAGGCGAGTAAATAGTGGTGGGTCTCCTTGTGCGAAGGAGCAAAGCGGAAGTAGGGAAATTGTACTACAGAGACAAGGAAGAACACATGAGAAAGGAAGAAAATTGTAACACCTACCATATCTATTTGAGTGCCAGTGCCTGCCCCTGCCATATTTTTCCAAGTGCAACTGCTTTTGTGTCACCTTTGCCATATCTACTTGAGGGCCAGCATGAACCCTTTGGCCCCATTGTTTCTATTCAAATGCAACCACTTTCCATTGCCTTATTCTGACATGGATATGGTAACCAGTATCTGTTGCACAGATATTGGTTTGACAATATAGGAAATTGTATGCACATGATATCTGTTATGTGACCAATGTATTCCATCAACTCTTTCATTTATATTTTCTAACATATTTATTGTTTCAGACATTATGATAGTACTAGTTGAAGACAATCTCAAAGATGCTTATCAGCAAATGATCAAGAGTGGTCCGGTTGGCTTTTTTCTCTTTGCTGACACCAACAAAGACAAAGAATTGGATCACAGTGTGATAGTTCTGTATAGATGAAGTATAATGTATTGCAATAACTTAATGCTTGTACACCTAGGTCTGAAATGAGATCAGTGAAATTGACAAATCTAAAAGGTGAGGAATGCCATGAAATACACTATAAAACAGTGTCCTGTACACTGAAAATCAGTATGGATGTCACTGAAAAGAAGTGTACTTCACTGTTTTCTACTGACAATGGCCCTAATTATCATGACATTCAGTTTCCCTGGTAAAACCAAGCTTGATCTCATTGGCACGCACAACATAGTGGCCAATCCTTAGACCATGTCTAAGGGTTGAATAAAATGTGAATAGAATATTTGTATGTGGGTGTAATGCACAGGTCCAAAGGACAGTGAAAAAGAGAAGTTTTGATATAAATAAATAAGAGATTTTCCAATGAACAAAAATCTGTATATGACAACTACAGTATTAACTGATTCCAGATAATAAACTATGTACATGCCAGCTTAAGTAGATAGAAGAATATATAGATGTTAATACACCTCAGTTGTTGTGTGTAGATAACAAACTAAAATATTTGACTAAGAAAAGAGATTTTTATATATGAGATATATCAGCAACCACTAAGTTACTGGGCAGAACTATACTAATCACATCATGGCATGTGACAGTTGTGACAGTGCTACAGATAGGACCCTTTATTTAGTTGTAGCATAGCACTATACAAAACTCTACACTATATAGCACTGCCACAAAATGCTGATAGTGCCACAACCACACAATAGTGCTATGTACATAACTGACATACTATTACAACTATATGAAAAATTTCCACACCATTTTTCTTTCTTCCCTTTTGCTTGTAAATACTTAGGCAGTTGTATTGTAAAAAAGCTATATTTTTATACCTACCTTATAGAGTACTAATAAAATTGTGGATCCAAAAGATCATGGAAGGTGAGTGCTTGGACCTAAAAGAACATGGTTTAGATAAAATATAAGTGTTTGAGCTTGAAGTGACATAATGAGGTGGGAGTAGGCAACCACATGGATATACTCCCAAATATCAGCAGTTATACCTGCATTCATACTTGGAATTTACCTGCATTTGGAGTACAAGTGTGGATATTAGCTACATGTTGAGAAAAGAATATCTGGGGTATAATCCATGGTGGATCATATCGACAGGTACTGCCATATTTGCTACTACAAAAACAAAACATGAATACTAAACTGTAATACTATTCCAACCATCATCCATAGCTTTCTTATTGTCCTTGTATAGTATATAAATCTTTCCTGTACTTGGAAATCCCCCAGCAAGTTCTATATAATTCTAGCATAGTTTCTAGTACCAGAATTCACTCTAAGACCTCTAGTCTTTTTTTTTATTGAAAGTGCCCATCTTTGTCCCTTCAACATCAGAAGTGCTAGAATATTGAGACTCTTCATGGGATTCTTCCTATGGATGTTTTATTGAACTTGCCATTCATGCAAGAGATTACTTAAATGACACTTCTGATATAAATCCTTGCTGAAAATCACTCTAAAGACACTCTTAGCCTCATGCCAGTTACTAAAGACTGTGCTTTATGTAACACTATATGACAAAGTCACAACCAAGTCACAACTATATCCAGACTTTATATTGAATTATAGATCTTTTTCTCTCATCAAATATTTCATTTGAGTGATCTTTTATTGTATTCAATCCATAACTCATGATTTCACTCCTTTAATAAGGGATCAGTTTTCTTCATTTGTTTTGCTTCCTAAAAGCATTTCTTATCTAATGTTTTACATTTATATTCTACTTTAGACATGGAAATCTTTGATTGTTTCAACAGTTTTTTAACTCATGGCTCTTATTATTGTCATCATTGTAAGAAAGAGGGAGGTGGTGTGTTGTGGTTAGGATGAGGGCAAGGGCAATCATGAGAGCACTTGTCATTGTCAAGGGGGTGAGAGGATGTGTTGTTGTTCTCACATCATTGTCAGCAAGAAGGCAATGGCAATGGCAAGGGGTTGTCATTGTTGGAAAGTGGGTGAAGGTGGAGATGTGTCATCATCAAAGAAAGGGCAAGGGTGAGGGTGAAGGTAAGGGCACATTGTTGTTGTTGGAGAAAGAGTGAGGGTGAGAGCACATTAGGAGGATGCAAGCACACATCTATGATACCACTGTTCAAATCTCCAAGATTAGCTGTGTCTGCATCTTTACACCACCCAGGCCATAGCCTAAGGGGCTCAGCCCAGCCCCACAAAAACCCAAGCTGAGCCATAAGCCTCTTAGGCCAACTCCAAGGGAGAAAACACTATCAAACACTGTTGTAAGATCCATAATAATAGTGGAAAAAGTGGGTGTAATATCCTTGGATAGGTTAAACTTGAGTACAATACACCCATTTTTCAACAGTCTAACATGGATATTGCACATTTCAGGACACCCTTGAAATGTGCAAGATATACAATCTCTGTTATAATGGTGATGCAGATGTAAGTTGACATTAGTGCACTAACAAAAACATACACAGATATAGTTTCTGAAAAGCTGGGATTCCATTTGTTGGAGAATCAAAGTGAGCACATTTATTGACAAATATCCAAAAAAGAGCTGATTCACATGTTCAGGATAATGAAGGTCACAGAAGAATCACACAAGAAGATTGAGTTGAAGGAGAAGGTAATGGGCATGACATGTATGTGGGTAGATGTGCTATTGCAAACTACATTTATAATTTCATGAAGCATGTTAAACTGATGGGCATTCATATGATCAATGGCAAGGGTGACATGTTTCTTAGCTGTCTTCATCAAACAATATTGGAAACTTCAGGCAAGGTAAATGGTCTGGCTTTTGCACATGCATGAATGCAGTGTTCATGTACCACTTGGATTCAGGAATGAGTTTGAAATACCTGTTCACCAACCAGCAGTCCAACTAATGAAAGCTGGAGTTGGAGTTCTATTTTAATCAAGTTATCACCAAATTGCCAACTGTAATTGAGACAATCCTCAAGATGGACAAGCCAGTGGACAATAACAAGCAGGAGTCCCCATAGTCCCTGTGATGGTGTGTTGTAAAGATAAAGGTCTTGAAGTGCATTATCAGCATGTCTAACATGATGAAGACCTTGGGTGCCATTCTGTTCATAATGTGTATATCTATTCACACATGGCAAGATTATTGGATATGATTGATGATTCCCTGAAACAGATGTGTATTCTTCCACTCACTTCATGCATTTCTACTTCTACTGGTCACTGAAATGTTGGACTGCCCACCATTTTCCATGTTATGTTTCATGCATTTTGAGGACATCCCAGAATGTGTAAAAACCATAGCCATGTTTTGCCCATTTCTATCAGGGCACAAAATGCATGTGACACAGTACATGCCTCTCCTCCTTCTCTGTTTTGTTCAACTGTTTGCTTACTCATGCCTTGAACACACAGTTTTGTTGGTGGTGGGAGCTGTTCATTGACATGGAGACTGTCATTAGTAAGTACTGGAAAGCTGGATTGGCCTCTGCAGTGGTCATCAGGGTGGTATACAGCCATTGGAAGATTAAGGACAATCACCTGACCACAAATGCAGCCTGCTCTGTGAGTTGATCCATTTGTTTGATCACTATTTATCCAGCTCATCCACTGTTACATAGGTAATCTATCTTGTTGGAATGAGTATAATTTATTTTTCAACATGCAACTACAACTAAAGGCATTATTGAATTGGATCAAAGCTCAAAACAAGCTTCTTTCTGTGTTCAGAAGCACTGTTGATGGCAAACATACCAGGGGCCAGTAGAATGCCCATTAAACAATAGTCAGCATCACTGCCAACAAGCTCAAGAAGGCATTACTGCTGATATGACAAAGGAAAAAGAAAAGACCATGACTGACATGGACAAAACACACACAAAGAGCAAGATCAAGGTCATGGGAAAGCAGAAAAAGGCCATCAACAGCAAAGACAACAAAGCCAGTAAAGGAAAAAAAGAAGATGGTGCTGCATCCAACAGCTTGTATGTTGAAAGTGACAAACAAGCAGTGGACAATGGTCTCAAGTGCAACAACAACAACAACAATGGGCATCAATCTTATGCTTGTTCATGTCAAGAGAACACAGTGAAGAGGCAGTATAGCTTTGTTGCCAAAAATAAGAAATTCAATAAAATACAAAAGATATTCATAGGCAAGAAGAAAGATGGAAAGAATGCTGCATTGAACATTGAGTGTTTCCCTCATAGCTTCTTGCACCCTTGAAGGAAAGTATCTTGCATTTTGAGCAACCAGACCCATATTGCCAGGCAAGGTCTCACACTCATTAATTGGACCATGTGGAAGTGAAAGTCTATTCCAAAGAACTCATTGCAGAGGGTCATGTGGACCTTTACTGCTGTTGCCATTGCTGAGTTAGCAACCATCATCTCCTACTGCCACACTGTACCATGAAAATGGTGGTGCTGCCATACTGTGCATTTGCACCCAGCAAGTCATTACTGATCACATGCATAAAAGGGATGCAGGCAAGATAAGAATGTTGTTCCAAATGACCCTCAAGGACATTGTCAGATCAACATTGCAAGGCCAAAAGGTGGACAACAGCAATGTTTCACTGAAGGTTGACTTCCTCAGAAGAGCTCCATTACTTGGCCTGACAGCATCTATCCATATATTCCAGAAGAGGGAATTGCCCAACACCTTATCAGTGTTAAAGTCCCATGTTTACAATGTAAGTATGCACTTGGAATGCAGCAGCAAGCCTTGCAAAAGGTAATCAATACCATGCAAAACTTGTGCATTGGCACAACCTGACAAGCAGTGCCAACACCCCATGAGAATCCACCTCTGGATGCTGAGATTGCATTCACTCTGCAGGCCCTCATTGATATGAGCATCTCATGTGCTTCATACCATTCTCTTTTTTGCTAATTCACTCACTTGCACATGACTCAAAAGCATTGAATCTGAATGCATGCTGTTAGTATATCAAGGCTACATTCATGTTGGCCTTTGATCCAAGGGAGGCAAAAGTGCCATCCAAGTATCTTCATATAACAACCAAATTCAAGATTCTTGGCAAGCTTAATGAAGGCAGTAACAGTTTTGTTATGGATGCACCACACATGCTCCATCTCTTTAACATTCCAACAGAATTGAAGTCCATGATGCACCTTAAAGAGCTGGGCAGGCAGTACAGATGGTGGCTTCAGGGTTGACCAAAGAGACTAGATGGAGTAACTTTCAATGAAGAAAAATTCAACTTCATTAAGGGTGAATCAAGCAATGCCAAAAGCAAGGACAGCAAAGTTGGCATTGAGGATGGGTTGGAAGATGGTGATGAGAATTGAAACTAAACATGGCAGGAAGGCAAAAGCAATGTAGACAGTGATATAAACACTAGTTAATCAGAGAATGGTGATCTTCTACTGTCAAAGAAGAGGGGTGATATGCTAGTGCATGGTTGCATGCGCTCATATTTCTCACCTTACTCACATGGGTGACACTTCATTGGATCCCATATATAGGTACAAATTGATCTGAATTTCCTCAATTTAGATCCATCCATATATAACAGTTTTCTTGTAACTAATAACAGAGTTCATTGGGCCCTTGTATCTATTGGCACAACTTTCTTGCACCTTAGGAGCTGAAAGACATTTTCATAGGTGTTTTTCCACCCACAGGGAATAAGTAGTCCTTGATGTCATTATCTCCAATCCATGCAGATTTCCAGAGACAAGACTTGCATGTGATCTAAATCTTTCCATGGCTACTTCTAACCACTAACTCTGTTATTCATGGCATGCACTCCTTATTGCCATAGCCCTTGAATGGGAAGTCCTATGACCTTATTGGTGGATAATGAACACCAATATGTCTGCTTAGCATCTGTTTCCCTTCATGCTCCTAGCAGATCACCAGCACATTGGTTGTTTGTAAGAATGTGCAATCATACACTACTACCAATGAGATGGTCTCCCATATGTTTGCCATCTTGTCTATTTTGACATGTTGGATGACTTGGCTAATGCATTTTTTTTAGGTTTTTGGTCTGCACTGACATTGCTCCATAGGTGAGCCCCTTAACATGGTCACATAGTTGGATAACCTTATTGCTACTGTCAAGCACAACTCAATTTATTATGTGGTCCAGGCATATGCATAACATATTACCACATGTTGAATAGTACTGCCAATGCTTTTAACAGGCATACATGTTTCTTCTTCTTGGAAACCTGTGCATGGAAAACAGCAACTATCAGGGTGCAATCAAGTCATTCAAGCTTGCACAAGCCCAGCTATGTTCCTTTCTAAGTTTATCACTCTTCATGGTTGCCATGGTAAATTTCCTGATGTATGTATTATCATATAGCATTTACTCTTTCCAACAGATATTAGGATGGAGATTTGATAATCTCAACATTTTGGTTTGACAGCATCTATCTGAAAACCTCTACTTAGCAGGTCATAGAATGAATGCAGGCAAATCTCTGCTTGAGCTGATCAATACCTTTGGAAAGGAGGTGTACATGTACAGAGCCATTGTCGACTGGGTTTCTGGTGAGCCTACATTTTGCCCATCCATATATCCTATGTTCTGACCCTTGCTGTCAGATTTCACACAATGAAACATGTGGCATTACACAAAGCAGGATAATATGAAAGTACCATAACTGCATTTGAGAAAAGCTCTCAAAGGTGTCCCAAATCCATAATCTAGAGATTCTTGGAAAGGGCATGCCTGCTATGCATAGGTTCATCTACTGATCTTGTTTTGCAAAGCATTGTAGCCAATATGTAAACTCTGGAAACATACATAAAAGTGGCAATTCAGAAGGGTATTTAAGATGCCATTTGCAACTCACCATGAGTGCTCATCAGTGCTGTCTCTGGCCAGCATTTCAACACATCAAAGGAAGCTACATCATTTGAATCACTTCCTGTCTTTGAACAATTGATTTTTTCATGACTACATATATTGACTATGTTTGCATTGAGAATGATGTTACAGAGTACTATTGCTATGCAATATTCTCACATAAGTGGGAGGCCAATGAACTCTTGCTTGAGAAGGTTGTACATATTGTGATATACAATTTCAAGAAATCTCACTCACAACAAGCTACAAATGTTCTGCAAGATCATGCAGGATACTGGGTTGTGTTGGACTTGGTGTAACACTTGTTGCATCAACAGGGCAGATCACTTTGTGCTCCAGAAGGCACTAGTCACCATGTTCAAATGGTACCAGGGTTCTGCCCTTACACTTATTTTACTTCATGGTGTCCCCTTCCCATTAAAGTGTGGTTACCTTGTCAAGAGCATTTGGAACACTTGTGTTTACACAGATAGTCTTGCAAACACAAGTGGCACACTTCATTGCTCACCTAGGATGGCTGTTTGATTTCCAGCCTCATGACTTGGTGTTACTTCTGTCACCATTCCCTATATCATTGACAGATATGTGGATGCAAGCCCTCCAACTTCTTGCATTGACCTGAGAAAACTGTTTGGTGCCCTGTTGTTTTTACCAATGTGTCAGAACACCACAGAGAACAGAAGGATCACTGTAGCAGAGAGTGAAATCATTGTTCAGGTGTAGGATGACATGCCATATTGGAATCAGCAATTGTGCGAACAGCCTCATTATCATTAGACCAACCAGATGCTGATGTGTGATGCAGTGCATGTCTGTTTCATTCCTTGCATACTCACTCCATTGTAGATAAATTGTATGAGCACATTGTTTGCCCATGTATTTATTATCTTTTACTCACTCTTGTGCCCAAATCTCCTCAAGATCCTTTTACCTTCTTTTACTTAGTATTCAATACTTTCATATACAAATTCTCCTACTTTTAGATGAGCACCTCAGTCTGTTGTTCTCACATGATGACTGAGGTGAGTTATATCTTCACAGATTTATCTACTTAAACTAATCCATACATAGTCTCTTTTTCAATAGCTGTCATGTGTTGTCCTGCTCCTGCTCAAACGCTCACATGCTGTTGAGTATGTTGATAGCCAGCTTGCAGATGCTGATAAGTTCTTTCATGCATATATGGAGTGTTCATTTTTCTTTGGCAGCCCCTGAACCTTTTGCTTATTCTATTGATGGCCATTGTGCCATTGGTTGCTCTCATGTATCATTGGCAATGGTTCTCCCTATCTTACTAAACTCTATTACCATACATATATTCTATCTTGCTACAGTCATTATAGTAAGGTAGTACTTGGATTTTTACAGATATATGTTTATGCCTGGTATTGATCAAGTGCCAAACATAAGCAAGGGGTGATGAGGTGTATGCACTGAACTGTTTCAGTAAGGTCACAGTTACATACCATGAACAGTGCTGTACTTCTTTGTCAATGATTCCATGGAATTGTTACTGTGTCACAGTTGAGGAATGGCTAAGGATCTTGAGAGGTCCCCTTTGGTTTTTGTTACATAGATCATATTGTTGAATATGCAGACTTGAATGTTTTTGTTCAAGCTTGCATAACATGACAAGAGGTAGCATTGGAAAAATCAACCTTGCACAAGTACATACTTTGCCTCAAACTCTAACATGACTATGATTGCCTACAAAACACAAAATTCATTGTTCCAACAAGACCTATTTCTCTACATCCCAGACTGGTTTGTTACACAAGATGCAAATATTAAGGCATTTTGAGAGGCATGTTCCCACACTTTTCTTTCTAGCTTGGATGGTATCTTGTGCATTCTGTGGACCCTCCCTCAACCATCTCTGGTACAAGTGAATTCCATCCAGATTCCTACTACACTGGTGGGTCAAGACATAGCAAACTGGAATGTTGTTTTAGTTATTGTTTTATGAAGGCAAACACATATCCACAACTGCCAGCATCAGAAAGCATGACTGGACAAGCCAAGATGAACCAATTTCATTGCAAGCCTGTCCAAGGAATCTATTGGCTTGGCATTTCCACCAGACTTTACAAAGTTGCAAAGCATCTGATTGCTCCTTAACTGTACAACTGCCTAGAGTGACATGTAATGGCCAGGTCAAGAACACAGCAAGGAAGAAGCAAATAGAACTTACTCCAAGGACACATTGCATGGTTTCCCAGGTACCATGTGGGAAATGGTGATGGAGAATGAAGGGATGGAACTTCTGGTCCTGGATTTGTAGAAGGCCTATGACAAAGTAAAGATCAAGTTTCAACATAGCAGAATGGAATAGCATCAGATGGAATAGGGACTTGGTGCAAGTTTGATTTTTCAGGATGAAGTAGTAGTACTAATATTTTAAAACTTTGGGATAAGGCATATATTAGAGCAATGTCATCAATGAGGATAGTAATGTCAAGATGATCAAGATGTTTGTAGTGAGTGATGATTTGGGAGAAAACCTTGATGGTCATACAAGATACTGTTAGGTGTTCACTAAGATCAATGGCAATTAGATCTGGACAAAACAAGGGGTAGTTGACAAGGAACAATTGTAGTAAGGCTTCATCTGCATTACCCAGCCAAACTCTTAAAGAAATGAGTGACAGACTTAGCAATTGTTGAATGAATTATTATGGAGATTTTTGTGTAGGCCTTGGGAAGGATGTATGGGTACCACCTGAGTATCCTCAAATCTGGCAGGAGGAGAGCAGGATGCAAGCTTATAGCACATAGAAAGGACAAAGATAACAGGCTGATGGTGAAGTTGAGCTCACCAATGTGATGGGAATAGCAATGAATAACCTCCTATTCATTTTGGGTTGGTACAAGCACCTGACAATACATAAGTGAAGCAACCATGCTGAAAAAGAGACCAAAGAGCGCCTTTACCCTCTTTTTGCTCAGCTTTATGGCATAACACTAAATAATATATTTAAGTCCATCCAACTTACCCAAAGATGGTCAAGGGAGGGTTCAGAGAATATGCAATATGTTTAAGCTAGGGAGAAAAGCATAGGGTGTGCTTTGAAATTCCTTGAAATCTGCTTCTGGTGCAGCAAGATAGTCAAAAATGCAGAGAAACAGGTCTTGTTGGAACAAGGGATTTTATGTTTTGTAGGTTCATAAGGCCATGTTTGACATGAGTTCAAGATCAAAGTACATAACTATAATTTGCCCACCTTCACCATGTCATGTCATTATATGGCCTAAAATACATGAAACAATACCTATGGACCCACTTGTTCTTATACATCCAAGCAAAACAGATCTCTGTCTTCAATAGCACTTCTGGACTCTTAGTTGATTTGACCAGCTCAAGCCTCAAGTATGGCCCAGGATCCAACAATCCCACTACAGCAACCACAAGTCAGCCATCATGCTAAGGTTTGGCTCACACTAGGCCAAAAAGATTAGAAAGAAAAAGGAATCAGAAGGCACATTCTATATAAGGTGAGTTAATTATGTAAGTCCATTTCAAAGCTTGATGAGCCCCAAGCTGCTTGTAGGTGTAGTTGAGCTGCAGTAGCTCTTCAACAAGCATAACTAACTTGAATCTATAAGAAAGAGAGTGAATAAAGTATGCTATATCTCTAAAAAAAAATGCTGCAAATTAAAGATATTGAATACCAGTGATGGTTTCAGTGGCTGTCCTTAAAAGCAAACACTTGCACCCTATCATGGTGCAACTTATATAGCTTGAAGAACTAACCAAGTTTTTCTGCACAATGTTGGTTATACATTTCCTCAAAGTGATGCTTGATATTAGCTGTGCAAGACTTGACAGCCTTGAACCCATATGCAACCCATTGTAGGAGCCCACTGGGACAATATTGAGTAAAGGATTGCCTTATTTCATGAGACTTTATGCTAACCTTACCATAACAGGTGGTGCCAGATAGAATAAGCCTGATGGAGCCAGGGGAAAACTGGATAAGACCAAGGTTGAAAAGGATGATGTGCCTGCCTTCAATGGGGTTGTAGGAACCAAATGCACAGATGGCACACAGGCCATATAGAACATTGGTGCTATTGACATGTTCCAGAGTAATGATGTGTGAGCTGCAGCTAAATGTTAAAGTAGAAAAGATGCTGTTCTTGAACAGCTTCTTCAAATGGCTATGCTTGTTGTACAGCACATTAAGCTTGTTGACATATTTATAGTACACCTTGGGGGTGTAATGGGAGAAACAGGCTGGTAGTGATGTTAGAGAGGGAAAAAAAAAAGTGAATATATGAAAACATGCACAGCTCATATAGCCCACAGCATGAATACAATTGTGGTCTTGGGACAGCTTGTTGGTAAGATCCTAATTGAATGGTGTGTGAACAAGGTTTTCAGGTGTTATGATTCTTTTCCTTACTTCTGTCTTCTTTCTCAGTGCCAATCAGGTCAGGTGAAGATCTTGAGAAGTTGGGTTACTTTAGACAATATCTTGGCCAACAAAGGTAAGTACAAATAGTTTGAAAGCAACTACTCATTTATTTTTGTAGGTTCCATTAAGTGGCTTTTTAATAACATTTTTGCAATTTCTTCACTTGCAAACTGTGTTTTTATGTCTCTCTTTGCTGGCTTTCAAAGAGACAACTACACAAAATGACTAATATACACTACATTAAGCTATTTCTTCATTTACATGATATACATCCCTTGTGAATATGAATGTGGCTCTCACCATTATTGGAAATCATGCAAAAGGAACCATTGAGAAATATTTCCATCTATTTTCTTACTTCTATAAGACATACTACCAGGAATTAGGTCATGATTGTCCTATAAGGTGACTAGAGAGGTTAGTTCTGTAGAATGATCAAATAAACAAGGAAGAAAAAAAAAACAGTCACTCCAATGCCAGTGGTTTCATTTTCATCCAAGGAGTCATTGGTATTTCCTGCTGCAAACATCTGCCTAGTTGTACCTCTGTAGTAGTTAGACAAGAGTATGAAATCTTGACAAATGTGCTGTACCACACAAGAATTGCACTTTTCAAGCAGGTTCAAAGACTTGAGCAATGCCAGAAAGACTCAGCTGAATCACATCACAAAACTGGACAGCTATATAACATTACTGCAAGGCAAGTGTCCATATTATTTTGTTTTGAAAGAAAAGCTTAAAGTGGACCATTTTTCAAGATATAAACTTGAAGCTGAACTGTCAAGCAGTTCTTTGGAAGACTTCCATGTATTCAAGAGTTCAGCCCCTAAGTTCCAATTGGGCTCAACTTACATAAAGTCTAACTAAATATTATCTCCAGGTGCAAGCAAAGTGACAGCCCACAATTACCAGCATCTAGTGTACATTATAGTTGCTTTTTACTAAATCTACAGGACAAAGAGCAACATGTCCCATGCAGGCACTTGTAATCTATTTGTTATATTTTGTGTGGCACTAAAACTTGATTTGTTTTTATACCACATAAATGAGATTCAACAGCTCATTTCATTATTTGACAATTTCAAAGTGGTTGTTTACATTATGGCATGGAAAGTATTTGACATCTTTATCAAGGCTGGCTATTCCACTATGTTGTGCTATTCACACATTTTGATGAGATACAAAAATTTCATGCCATCCTAGACAACAAACAATAGTAACAAATACTTACTTATATCATAGAAAACCACCATTCACTAGCTACTGAAAAACAACATGTTCTCCAGCATGTCCCTCTTTGAATTTTGGATCCAGTTCTTGTTTTGTATCTTGTCTAGCATGATCATCTTGATTTCTGCCTTTTTTTTTAAAAAATTTCTTCTTGGCCAGCTCAGTGTTCTGCTTTCATAATACCTTTTGCCACTGAATTACCTTGTGAAACCAATGCTGCCTGCTTGCCACAATCAACAACTGCTTGTCTTTCACATCAGCCAGAGAGGTAGGTGACTTGGTGGATTTAACTCAACCTTGTATTTCATTACATAAGTTTTTTTCTGCAAGTCTGACTTGTCAACTACCAATGGTATTAATTTGATATATGAGAACTGGTCAGCTTCTTTTGTTAGAAATGACTGCATGAGTTATTTGACATGCTCTTCTTTCAGTAGATGCAAGTTCCATAATGCAAGGCACAGCTTCCTCTCATTCTGACTTGTGTAACCAATAATCACCTTTTAAGCTCACTCATCAGGCTTTTTCTTCTTCTCAACTGTCTCTTCAAGTTGTCCACTTTCACTTAGCCATTTATCCAAGTGGAACATTTTTCATTCATGCTGACAGTCAATATCCTTTCTGTTTTCCCAAACTTTTTTGTTACTCACTTTCTTCATCCTTCTTGTTTCAGCACTTTACATTCAGAAATACCATTTGGTCAGTTTTTCATTGCATGTTGGAAAGCACATCACTACATGCCTTTCCCTCTCCACTTCTACTTTCTTTATTGCATCACCAATGTACAAAATGATGCATTATAGGCTTCTTTGTTTAATCTTATGTGCTTGTTGATTCCTATGTTAAAGGGGTCCCTGCAATGCATGAATTAACATATATCCACTATCCTCAATATTAGCATTGACACAACAAAAACAATTCCTTAACAATGGCACAATACTGTCAATATCAATGTCAATGCATCACTTTCACCCTCATCCCCACCCCCTCTCTCTTTCATATCAACATTGACAACATAACAATGACAATGCATTACCTTCACCCTCTTCTTGTCTATCTCCCACATTAACATCAACATGACAACAATAACAACAATGACACATCACCCTCATCCTCATCCTTATCCTCACTACTCTACATCAACAATATAACAACAACAATGAACTTACCCTCCCATTAACTCTCACCATAACAATAATAATGAGACAGCAACATTAGCAATAATGACAACAGCATTGATGCATATGCCATAACAACATCACAAAAATGTCAACCATGGTAACTACACAATGACCACACAACAATAATACATCATGCTTACCCTCATGCTCATTACACCCCATGACAATGCCACAACATATCAACATCAATGCAACAACATGAAGATAAGTACAAGGACAAGAATGTTGTCCCCCACCTCTACATAATATATATCATGGATATAAATAAAACACTTGAGGAATTCATTCATATTTATGATATTCATTTGTGTATTGTATAGTAAATAGTATAAATAATATAAAAATTGATTCCACAATTTTAAAGTGACCAATCCTTCAAAAGACAGTTACAACCAGTCAAAGACCAGTTCTAGTCAATACTAATAGACTGTGCAACTGGCAACCACAGTTCAATCCAAACCAGCTGTGATCCAGTCTAGTCACCAGTTTTTTCTGTCAGTTCTTAACCAGACTTTAAAATACCATCCTTGCCCATTGTCATTATTCCTTGCCTGTTGTTGTCATTCCCTTCCTATTGTCATCATCTCTCATTTCTTGTAATCATTCCTTATCCCTCATTATCATCCCTTATCCATCATTATTATTCCCTCACTGTTATTATTTCTAGACCTCATCCACATTCCATACCTCCATGCTTTACCCACTTGTATGATCACATTCTCGCAAGCTCACATACAATTACAAAGCTCACTTTGTGTGTGTATACATACTCATTTGCATGTCAAAGCAGGTGGTTACTAGTCATCTCCCTTGTCCTTTTGTGTTATCATGCATACTGCCAGGACACACTGTTCTTGTTCAACTTGTTTCATCACATCATTGTTCAGAACATCCAATGATCCACCACTGAATATGCTGCATGCAAGAGTAAGGGCAAAGCAGGCATCAACAATATTGGAAGAGCACACTGAGAAGTATAACATGAGCTAAAGAGATTGAGATTGAGTTGTGTCAAGTCAATCAAGGTGAAGTGAATAAGTGCATTTGTTACAATCCAGTTGTATTGCTGGAGGAGCACCCATTTTTTTCCTCGACCATTGACTATCTTCCTGACCTTACACTGATAGTTGTAATCAACTGAGCACCAACCTATATCTTCAACATTGGTGACCTGTCTCTTTGTTGTCCTACAGGACATTCTTGCGTCTTCATTTCTCCTTCTGATCTTCTCTTCCAGACCGGGACACTATCACGTTACACCACGGGCAATATCCATGGACCCGTTTTCTTCCTTGACCTTCTTTGACCTTCCTTGATGACGCAGCCCTCTCCCTTACGTACTTGCACTCCTTGATTCCTGTTACCACGAACACTGCCTCGTCCCCATTCTACTAGTTTCTTCATCGTTCTATCACTGACTCTGCCACTCATATCCAATCCCTATTTAAACCAGCCTGTCGATTCCCATGTCTTCTTTCTTTCTTTCTCCTCATGTTTCTTCTATGCATCCACAAGGCATCTACCTCCTGTAGCCCTGCCTCGTCGCTCCTCTGTACTATCCTAGCTTGCTCTTTACTTTCAAACAATCTATCAGCTGTTTTGCTGAGATCCCGGAGTTCGATCCCCTCTAGTCGACCGTCCACCGAACCTTTGACCTGAGTCTCTGTTGACCATTTGTCGACCTCCTTGACCTTGACTTTCATTGGCCATTTGTCAACTTCCCAGTTTCTAGTCCCCGCCGACTGATTGGCCGAATTCCCAGACCCCAGTCCTGGTCGACCGTTCATCGACTTCCTAGTTCTCTGTCATCATCGACTGTTCATCAATTCCCTAGTCCCCTGTCACCATCGACCGTCTGTTGATCTCCTAGTTCTCTGTCATCATCGACCGTTCATCAATTCCCTAGTCTCCTGTCACCATCGACCGTCTGTCGATCCCCTAATCCTCTGTCATCATCAACCGATTCGTCGATCCCCCAGTCCCCTGTCCTTGTCCACTTTATCGTTGATCATTGATCGATTCTTCCTAGTCCTTGTTCTCCTCAAGTATCCCTTTTGATCCTGAGGACGTAGCGTCTCTTTGTGAGTACCTCCCTCAGAGAATCTGGAACTTCCGTAGTTGCCTTTGCGTAACAGCATTGGCCCATGAATGGTCAACAACAAGTGCTGTTGAAAACTATCAGCAGATCTTAAAGATCATCAACAACCTACCAGATAGTCCCCTAGAGTCTTCTTCTCCATATGATGAACCTGTACAGTAACAGAATCAATTTCTGACCATTGAGTTTAAAAAAAAGAGAAGAGCCAACTTATCACAGCTGAAGCAAATGCAATGGGCATCACAACATGATGAGAATTCTAAAACTCAACCTAAGGTAGTATAGAACACATCAGAATATAAATACAAATATTCACAGAATGGTAACAATAGTATAACTCACCAGATTGCACTCAGGTAGAGCCAAACCATTTGAAATATAAAATGGCCATGCAAGACAATATTCACAGCATTAAAGAATATTTCAGAATTGATCAAGTCAAGCATGTTGATGTAAGGAATGTCCCAAATCAAGATAGAGTCTTTGAAGGCCATAGGAAATTAAAAGCTGTCAATATCAATTTGGTCTGCCAAAATCTCATGGAATATATTGAATTCAATAGGATAGATTATTGATATAATGGAGGATAATGGAAGATGGATGGTGCAATGAATACAATGCATTACAATTCAAAATGGATTGAAATAAACATGCTAGTTGAGCATCAGGCTAGTCAATACAAGCAGTTCTGATATATAATAATAAATACATTTGAACCATCCAATTTACCTTCCCAGCACCATATGTAAATGACTTCACTTTTATCCAAATCAATCACCACACTAAGGACAACTAAAATAATAATCTGCATTATTTTAACTGAATAAATTTAAATATGTGCCAAATATTTGAAGAAATATTAAAAACAAGCATTAACAAAAGAAAATTGTTTTTTGCATTTTCTAACCACTATTTTAATATTTGTAAACTTTTTTAAAATGTTCAAAAATAACATATTAAATATATGAAATTCAATGAAGTTCTTTTAAACAAAAGTAACATAAAAACACAAGGAAAAAATTATGATAATATTGCTATTTGCATATATTATAAATCTTCATATCAGACATTATCTTTAAAAATATACAATTGTTTTAT
>JBBPMO010000156.1:0-47008 GCA_038090315.1 Xanthoconium stramineum | reverse complement strand
ATATATAAGCAATCCACATTTTTAATTTTTTCCCACACCTTCTCTTTCCTCAACCACTATCATCTCTCATACCTTATACAATACATTGACTTCAACACTATTGGTAAGTATTGCCATTTATATCTTTATATTCATACTAACCATTTACCCTCACTATTGTATAGATAACTAGATACACTAATGGTAAGTTATCATTATCACTTTCTTGTATTCTTGCTAATTATTTGTTGTTGATCTAGTCTTTGATGTGTAGTTAGATTGCTTAGTAACCATGATTGTAATTAGATATATGAAATATATTTGGTTTTCTTTATTTTGTATTTTGTTTGATTATAAGTGAAATATATAGTAGTATATATATATATATATATCCTATTCCACTAGATTATCCCAAACTGGGATGATCTGGAATGGTCTGGGACAGTCTGGGATCAACTGGAGACAAGCTGAACAAAGCTAGCCAGTTAGGTACCTTGCTGGGAGAGCTGGGAGCTGTCCCAGTCTGTCCAGTCTGTCATACACTAGACAGTACTGGACAGTTGAGGGCTGGTTTGCTGATGGAAGGTCTTTCCCAGGGGTGGATACGCTCTGGGTTCATATCCGTGTAACAAGGAGAATGGTGAAACTTTAGTGGAGCTGTGAGGAATGGAGTTATGATGAAACTCAGCGGTGGGAAGAAGGTCCATCCATTTTCAGGGGTTGTTGGCACAGAAAATGCGAAGATATGTTTCAACCTCCTGATTGGTTCATTCCATTTGTCTGTCTGTCTGAGGATGATACGTGGTGGAGAGTTTGACATCATAGTGGAGGAGTCGTGCTAGTTCTCTGGCAAATGCAGATGTGAATTGAGGGCCTCTGTTGGATATCAAGGAGTCATGGAGGCTGAAGTGTTTGAATACATGGTGGAGGAAATGTTTGATCACTCCGGCCGTGTCTATAGTTTTAGAGCAAGGGATGAGAATTACCCCCTTTGTAAGGCTGTGGTTGACCACGACCATTAATGAGTCATGTCCGTTTGAGGGAGGGAGGGAGGTGATGAGGTCAACAGAGAGCTGTTTGAATGGCAGGGGGAAAGATGAAGGAATGGGAGCAAGTGGGAGGCGGGTTGGATGATGATTAACCTTGTTCTGTTGGCATACAGTGCATCCAGTGATGAAGGCATTGACAAATGAGGAAAGGCCCAGCCACCAGAAGTCTCTTTCTAGTAGGGCTTTGGTTCAAAAATGTCCCACATGTCCTGTGGTGGGGGAGTCATGTATGGACTGGACAATGGTCTGCCATTTGTATGGAGGAATATATGTACATGCGGCCTTTGAAGTATAGGTGGCCATTGGTTATATGCCAGTCATCCATGGACAAGTGAGGGAACAGGGGGGAACCAACTTTCAAGCCTTCCAAAGCCCAAAGTACAAGTGGGTTCAATTCGGTGGAGGATCGAATTTTTCAGGCTAGGGCAAGGTCCAGTGCTTGGATGACAACAGGTTCCAGGCATATGGCTGTCTCCTGGTTGTCCTGGGTGGTGTCTATGTGATCCTGTCTGGACAATGCATCCATAGGGGCCATCTTGGTTCCTGGGGTGACCTGCCATTGCAGGTCAAAGTCTTGTAGAAATAGAGACCATATGGCTTGTTGTCTGGACAGTTTTCAGGGATCTTTGATATAGGAGAGGTTCTTGTGGTTGGTAATGATGGTGATGGGATGTGCAGTTCCTTGGAGATATTGGCACCATTCTTCTAATGCTAAGATTACTGTGAGGAGTTTGCAGTCGTAGATGTCGTAGTTGTGCTGAGCAGAGGAGAAGGTGTGGGAGAAGTATGCACAAGGATGCAGGTCTGAGTTCTTGTCCACTTGCATGAGGACTGCTCCAGTGGCCAACAAGGAAGCATCAGGCATGATAGAGAAGGGTCGGGTCACATCTGGGATTCTTAGGACAGGAGTGGAGGAAAAGATGTGTTTGAGGTGCTCGAAAGCACGTTGTTGGAGTTGAGTCCAGACCCAGGGTTCCCCTTTGTGAGTGAGTAGGTTAAGGGGGGTGATGATGTTGGAGAAGTCCAGGATGAATTTCCTGTAGAAATTTGCAAATCCAGTGAATGACCAGATTCCTTTAACCAAGGTGGGGGGTTTCCACTTCTCTATGGCTTCCAGCTTCTTCCAGTCCATTTTGATCTCTCCTTGTCTGATGATCATGCCTAGAAATTCCATGCAAGGGGCATCGAATACACATTTGGAGAGTTTGATGGACAATCCGTGTTCTCTTAGACGTTGGAGTACTCAACGTGTTTGTTCATGATGCAGGGCGACATCATCCTTGGTGTGAATTCCAAGATCATCCATGTAGATCTTCAACCATTTTTCCTGTAACATGTTTGCAAAGATATGGTTCATGAAAGCCTGGAAGGTGGGGGGAGCATTGCAAAATCCGAAGAACATGACAGTGGGTTTGAATAGTCCTATAGGAGTGATGAAGGCAGCTTTCCATTGGTCTTCTTCCCTGATATGAATGTTATTGAATCCCCAGCAAATGTCAAACTTGGTGAACAGGATGGATTCTTTTATGTCATTGATGAGTTCAGGGATCAGGGGGAGAGGGTAGGCGTTTTGGACAGTATGGGAGTTTAGATAATGGTAATCTTGGCAGGGATGTAGGATTCCATCCTTCTTAGGGACAAAGAAGAAAGGAAAGGCTTGGGGGGATTTCGAGGATACTATTCATCTGGTTTTGAGATGTTCTTCAATGAAGGCTTTACAAGTTTCCATCTCCATTGGGTTGAGAGAGTAGACTTTGGTGATCTTGGGGGTAAAGTCTGGACGGAGTTCGATGGTATGATCATAGGGATGATGGGGGGGAAGTTGGTCATGGGTTTTCTCAGAGAAGACATCCGCGAAGTCGTTACACCATCCCAGTACGACTGGTTCTGTTGACGGGGTAGTTTGGGCAATCTGGGTGGAGATGGTAGTTTTGTTGATCTGTTCCCCTTTCAGCCAGGCTTGTTGTTTATCTAGTCTGTGGGAGATCTTTCGGTCTGCATCTAAGCCTAGCCAACATAGGAGATATCATTGGGGAAGGTAATCAGGAGGTGGAGAGGCTGGTGATCTTGGGAGGGAAATGGTGTTTGATAACCAATCAATCCTGGGGTTCCATTTGCACAGCCAGGGCATTTCTAAGATCACTTGTTGTCAGCCAAGGCTGAGGACCATAAGGTCAGTGTTCTCTCTGGACTGGGAGAAGAGGATGTTTGTGTGGGCTTTCCATCTGATGGTTCCTTTGATGTTTGGAGTTCCATCCATATTGTATGCTCGAATGGGCTTGGGGAGGCATTGTAGGGGGAAGTTGGCCTTAGACAAGAGACCAATGTCTATGAAGTTTCCGGTGGCACCACAGTCAATGAGAGCGGTGGTTTCGACGATTTGTGTTCCAGTAGCCAACTTGATAGGGAGACGAATAGTTTGTTCATTTGGCAAGGCTACTAATACATGGGACAAGTCATGGGAAGAAGACATCGAGGCAACTTCCCAAATTAAAAATCCTCATTGTCAGGGAAGGTGGTGGCAGCGGCCACATTTTCTCCATCATTCTTGTAGCAGATTTTGAATGTTTGGAGGATGTCTTCAGGGGTCTTGCCTTTGGTGGTGAGGTTCTGGATAAAGGCATTGATGGGGGTGATTGGAGCAATGGTGGCTGTGGTGGACGCAGGGGGGTCAGAGGTTTTGGTGTTCCTGACTTGTTGGGGGTGGTAATTTCCCTTGGGTTTTCCAGGCATTTGAGAGGATCGGCATTCATTTGCGCTGTGTCCTTTCTTGCAGCATCTGAAGCAGAGTCCTTCTCTGATGCATCAGGCCTGGTCTGCTGGAGAGAGCTTTTTCAAACGGACAATGTCGACATCCATGGCATTGGGATCTTTGGTGGAGCACGAATTGGGGGAAAACGAGGAGAGGGGTAGACCTTGTCCCTTCTTGAGAGCTATGATACAAGCTTTTTGCTTGTGGAAGTTGATGGCCTTTTCCATCCAAGCCTTGAGAGTGGTGGGAACTTTTTCCATGGAGTAGATCATGGTAGCGATTTGGATGTCTAATCCTTCGGTGAAGAGTCTTCGCACTGCTGGGGTGTTACCCGCTTGGGCTTGAGCCACCAGGTATTGGAATTTGGAGAGGTATGTCTGGAAACCGTCATCCTTTTGAGTAGTGACCTGTTTCAGGGCTTCAAGTTCATCCCTGGCCATCTCATCCATGTGGTATGGATAGAACATGTTGGCAAATGCTTGTTTTACATGGTCAAAGTCTTTGTCTGCCACTTTGATGGTGGAATCAGCAAGAATGCGCAACCAGGTATCTGCAAAGTAGTGTCCTTGTCCTTTGCCCATTCTATTGAGCAGAGTTACCAACTTGGCATCATCTGTGGCATAGGTGGAGGAATTGATTCAAAAGTATGCTTCCATGGCATTTACCCATTGGATTGCATCTTCAGTTTCTCCAGAGAAGAGTTCAGGGAGAGCATCCTTGACTACGGTGGTACTAGTGGTGGTGGACATGGGGTTTGTTGGTGGAGGGGGTGGATTGGCAGGGGTTTGTGGGGAGGGAACTGTGGGTTGAGGTGCTGTGGTCAGGGGTGTAAAAATTGATGGGACGGTTGTCGGTACAACAGAGGACATGGTGGTTACCAAGGGGGTGACTGGTGGCAATGTGTTGGTTACTGGGATACTGGGCTGGGAACCAAAGGGTGGCAATGGGGTATTGCGCTTGGGTGGCGAGGGTAGTGATGTGGGGTTGACTGTGTATTGATGTCCTAAAACTCTTTTCGAGGATGAGGAGAGGTCCATTGGGGTGCTTGGTCTAGTGGGTGACTGTGTTCAAGGGGTGACTGCTAAGTCCAAGGGGTTCTGGGGTATTCCAGTTTCTTCCAAGTCATTGGGAACACGGAAGACTTTCTTGGGGCGCTGGGGGAAAATCTTGGGTTGGCTGGAGTGGTTCTGCTCCTGAATAGGAGGGACAAAAGAAGATTCTTGTTCTTTTGTTACGCGAGTTGACAGACTTATGTCGAGGTCAAGGACTTACTTACTCTGAGGAAGGTACTCATGAAGAGACACTACGTCCTCAAAGTAAGGTCAAGGTAGGAACAAGAGACGACAGAACTGGGTCACAACCAGACAAGTTGTGGATTTATAAGACTGATGCTGTGATTGTGTAGAACAAGAATGAAGAAAGGGAATACAGGCTAGATGGGTATTTAAGTACTATGGATTATCTAAGTAGAAGGTTGTAGAACTTAATGGAAGGTAGGTGACACATGACTACTGCAAGAGAGATAATCAAGAGGAGAGATAGTCCTGTAAGAGATAAGGAACTAGAGAGGAATGACTAAAGAGGAAGAGTATGGTGGAAAAGCAAGTAGGTAGTGATTGGTCTCCTCATGTAGAGGAGCAAAGCGAAAGTAAGGATATCATACTATGGTGATAAGAAAGAAGGTGTGAGAAAGGAAGAAAATTGTAACAGTTGGTGTACTATGGAGACAAGAAAGAACACATGAGATAGAAAGGAAATTGTAACAATTTTGCTGTCTTCTTGAACAATCACATGAATTTCATCAACATCCAGCTCCTATCCTCCAAGGACCAGGCTTTAGAGGCTTGGAATATCATTAAGGCATGATGGGAAAACCATACAGAATAATGCATCAAAGTCTTTCATTCAGACAATAGGAGAGAGTTCATCAGTAATGCATTCACAAAAGCACTATAGGATACAGGAATAGAACATCAACTCTCAGCTCCTTATGCCCACCAACAGAATGGGAAAGCTGAATGTGCAATTTGAAGCTCGCAAGGTCATGCCATGGCAATGCTTAATGCTACCAAACTCCCTCCAAGTTTATGGGGGGAAGCAATTCTTAGAGCCATGTACCTTTGGAATTTCACCAAATCAGTCACACTTTCACCAGGTGTTACTCCCTTTAAAATGGTGAATGGATGCAAACCTGACCTGTCACACATCAGAGTATTTGGTTTAGTATTGCCATGATTTTGTTTAACTCAGCTGAGCTCAGCTTTTTCTGGTTATGGCAATGGCTTGGTTAGAAAAGCATAGTCAGACTGACAACAAAACCAGGTGCCATCACAGCTAAGCCACAATTGGCTGGCTTGAGCCACTACTCCATCAATTTTCATAACACTAGCTTGAGCCATAACAAATCCATGCCATGAACATACAACAATACTGGGACAGTGATACAACAACATAGAAGGGGCAGGGAGGAATAATTTATCAAGTGTTCTTATACTGAACCACTTGTTGATGAATCTGGCAACTCCAGCACAGGATATCTGGCAGGTTATGGTGAAGGCTGGACAAGCTGTCTTGTGCAGGTGTCACATTTACAGGGCAATATTGTTTGCTGTTATGTGAGATAGATTCAATCAAATTCTGGAGATCAACTCACTGGGATGACCACAATGTGGGGTTTGCTTCATAACCTTGTTGTTTACACATGCCATCCAATCCGGCTGCAACTGCAGTTGTTCTAAGTGAGCACAAAGTGCCCTTATCAATTTGTGCAAGTAGTCATAGTTGGGTTTAGCATTATACTCAAAATTCCTTGCATACAATAGAAACATCTTCATCTTATTGGAAATCTTGGGGCAAAGCTCATCCACCTCACTCCAGTCCCAGAACAGACTCTTTGGAAGTCCTTGCCCATAGTAATGTTCTGCAAAAAAAGGTAGATGATTTCTACCCAGTTCAGCTTGCAGCTCCAACCCAAGGAGATCACTTTTCATTCCACTTCCACCACCTCTGAGCCTATGAATCTATCTGGAGTTCCTCCAGAATATCATGACTTCACAAATGTATTCAGCAAAAGCAAGACTTCACAGCTTGCTTTCTATTGCAAACATGATCTAAAGATCAACTTGGAAGAAGGAACCTCTCCCCAATTGGGCTGTACCTACTCTCTTTCTACCTACAAGCTTGAATCCCTCCAAGAAACATTTTGGTTGTTGGCCACTGAGCTTGATCATACCTTGGAACTCATTACTGACTTCCATCTCCAGTATCTGGACAAACCCAGATCTCACTCTGGACCATGAGACATAGTGTTTTAAAGTCCAGTCTGGTCCAGTCTTTTAGACACTTTGATTCTCTGCAACCACAACTGCAACCAATCAAGACCAGTCTTGATCAGTTGTAGTTGTGGTTGCAACTGGTTGCAACTGGTCTTTCATGTGACCAGTTGCAGACCTTACTGGACCATCTCAATACTGATGTGCAAGGCCAAGTGCACTCAATTATCAAAATAGACCACCACAACATCTCAAGAGTTATCAATTATTGCCACTCCCACCACCCTAATCCTGGCCCTCAACTTGACTCAACTTGGACAACATCATGTAACCACCACCAGGACTCATACATGCTGTCTATCAGTGTGCTACTTCACTTGTTTTTTTTTTTTTCTTCTTGTATTTCTTATTATGTATAATAGGACACAACAAGTTTGACAACACAACACACTTGACATCAACATGTTGCCCTTGCCCTCACCCTCTCACCTTTCCCTTGACATCAACACAACAACAACAATGTTGACATCAATGTCAATATGTCATCTTCATCCTCACTCTCACCACCTCACCCTTCCTTTCCTTTCTCACCCTCACTCTCACCCTCACCACACACCATGATGACACCATGACACACTTGATGTCAATGCCACAATGACAACATCAACCATGACTACAACAACATGAGAACAACAGTGATAGCGATGGTGTCAATGTGAGAACATAAGGATGGCAACAATGACATGCTGCACCCACCCTCACCCTCACCCTGATCCAGCAATGATGAGGGTGCATTGCCCTCACCCTTACCCTCACCCATCTCAACCCATATCAATGACCTGGTGACAGTAAGGACAATGAGACAATAATGCTGTGTCCCTCACCCATGCACACATACAATAGATATTCTGTAGACTTGTAGTAGTTAGTATAAATAAATAAAGGATTTCTAAGTTCAAAGGCAACCAGTCTTTGCACCTGCACAAAAGCAAGGCAACTGCAACTGCAACTAATCAAGGTTTGGCCAGGACTGGCAACCATGGTTCAGTTGCAACTGGTTGCGTCCAGTTTGGTTGCCTGTCTTTTTGCTGGTCCATAACCAAACTTTGGAACACTAATGAGATGTCAAAGAATACAATCAATTTTAATACTAATTACAGAAGGATGACTGGGGGTACTACACTTCACTATCTTCTGCATCTGATCCGCTTTCCTCTCCCCCCTCTTTGTCATCTCCCTCTGAACTATCTCTGCTGCTATCCAATTTCACATTCTTTCTGGCCTTCACTGCTTCCATCTGCTCATCCACCAAATCCACCACTTCCTCCATGTCCACATCCAGGATTCCCTTCAAACCCTCTGGAAACTCCTCTCCATACACCTTCTTCACTTTGAGTTGAACCAGGTTGTTCAAGAGCAGGTTCTGTTGATAAAGGCACTGGTTCTACACCCTCACCACTGCCTCCAACAACTTGATAATGTCTACAATCCCTCCAAACATCTTTGCCCAGTCCAGCATCCCTTGCAGCTGGACTGAGCCCAACTTTAACACATCCTCCAACCTTTGCTTCTTCCTTGGCTGGTCCTGCTCCTCCATCACCTTCTGCTCCTGCTTTGGTGCTTTTTCCTCCACTGGTCTCTCACAGCACCCCTTCATGACCTTGAACTCTTCACAAGATGTTGACTTACCACCCACCAAAATCTTGCACACCAAGTTCTGGTTCTTGCATCTCTGGCACCAAGGATTTAGGGTATTTAACTTACCTTTCCCCTTATCCTTGCTTGTTCTGGTGCCCTGTTTTGCCCAGACTTCCTCAGCCTACCAGATGTTAGCACCACCTATCAGAGAAAACATTGAGGCACTTACTCTCTTTTTGGCTAACAAATGATGAAAGGCAATGTCCAAGAACTTGAACTTGAAGGATTCAGCAAGAAGCAATATGAGTACAGGCAATGCAATGCTGTGATGCAAGAACAGCAAGTGTAAAGATGGTCATTCAAGGCTAAGTTAGCAAATTATTTATGTTAGAAGAAGAGATGTACTGGAGTTTTAGAAGCCATTGGTGTGTTTTCTGCATGCTGGGTTCTGCCATTACCTTGTGCTGCTGTTTCACCACTCAGGTCAACTGGCTTATCCCTATTATGAATGCCCCCCACCCCCCCTCCCTCCTCTCACTTCCCATGCATACATGCCACATTAAAAGCCTTCAAACTGTTCCTTTTCATAATTGTGGAGGGGGCAAGCAAGGTCACACTCAAATACAACATGAAAAAGAAAAAGGTTAGGCATATCATCTGTACATGGTACTTGTTCTTTTGCCTTCCCCCCCTCTCATGGACATGTGTCCTCGAAAAACATGTGGTCAAAGCAACAGATATGCTGGATTTTTTGAAGAAGATCATGGAATCTGTTGGATCCATTGGCAGGCAGGATCATTGACCTTGAAGCAGAAGCTGTGGAGAACTTGAAGCACAAGAAGTGCAAGACAAAGAAGAACAGTGCAGCACCTGCTGGTAGGGAGTAAAAGAAGTAATGCAAAAGAAAGGTTGATGCCAATGCAGATGACACAGGAGAAGAGGCCCCAGCAGGGACCAAATCAAAACCAAAGGGAGATACCATAATGGATGAGGATGGCAATAGGGATGGTTGTGTGGAATTGAGTCATTGAGATCAGGGTGCAAACTGGTGAGAGGATTTGCTTTATGTTCCAAGGAGATGATGGTCTGAATGAAAACCTCATGATGCTAAAGCTGCATGTAGATTAATTAAACTAGCTTAACTTCAACTCTTATGCCCAGTTGCCTGACAACTGAGTAAGGGGTTACAGAGATGTGTCCTTTGCATGGTCAGGATAGAACCACTGACCTGAGTCAACTTTCTGTTGGATATAGTATAACAAAGAAATTACTCACTCAGGTAATCTCACTGGTGGACATCTCTGATGAGCATGTTCAAAGATGGCATGGTTTTATCAGGCTTGGCAACTACAAGCTCTTGTTAGAAATATCCTGTATCCATCATGACACTTGTCAGTGGAAGAAAAGGTATCTTGTTGTCCAACATCTGCTGATTCTCTGGCAAACCTTGGAAAACCAATACAAATGCTGGTAAGTCAGCCTCACAACCTGAAATGTATATGTGAGTTAGCTAGTTGTCATGCAAGGGGAAGGACAATTGTTACCTGCAAGTGTGGTCTACTCTGTTCTCTGAGAGACAGTATTGAACATTTGGATTGATTATAATATATCAAACAAACCTTTCAATCTGCTGTAATAGTTGTTTAGTTCACAAACAATGTAACATGGTGACAACACATGCTCACCTTGAACAGCCTCATACAAAGGTACAATTGGACAACAAACTTGACCCACTCAACCTTGGTCTGAGTGAGCATAATCTAAAAGTGATCTTCCTTGGAAGATGAGGGATTAGACTGCAACAACTGGATGGTCTCAGACTGTAAAGGCCCCAGGTCAGAAGCCACAATTGATAAGGACAGAAATATGTAGATCATCTCATAGGGGACCTGGGCATCCATGAGTAGAGTTGCTTGAACTTGTATGGAATGATTTTGGAGCATGAAATAGGTGGGAATGGTCTTTTGGACAGAATAGAGTATGAGTGTAGATGGGCAGGTGCATAGTAAAGTTGAGCGAGAGCATCATGGTGGCATGGTAATGAGGAGAGTAATGGCAATGATGAATCAGAGTTGGAAAGGAACTTCATAGTACTGGTGGGTGAAAGGTGTTTGAATACCAGAGTGGTGAGGAACAGGTTGGGAAGCATGGTGGAGGCCATAAGAGGGCTTGGGGAGTAGAGTGTGCATTTGGCATGACAGTGGCAGGCCAGATGTGGCAGATTACACAATCACAGGGCAGGTGTAGGCATGCAACTGGGGTAGTCATGCGACAGAGGTAGGCATGTGACAAAGGCAGGTGTGTGTGAGGCAGCATTGCATGTAATCAGGAAGTTAGGCTTGAGCTGGGCTATAAGAAATATACTTCTCACCTTTCCATTTCAGCTATGACCACCATGACTAACAATGCTGAGAACAAAGAGAAGATGTTCCAAGAACTACTTGACTCATTCTTACACCATTATGCTTTCCACTCTGAGTTCTTCCTCAAGGAACCTAGTATGGATGGTATGTCACATGTTCACTGTCAATGTCTGATCTTACCATATTTCTCATAGATGTTTTGATCTCAAACCCTTATCCTTCATCACCTCCTCCATCAGAGCCTAATATAGACCACCCATTTGACCCAAACATCCCTTGTATGCAGATAATTGACATTCTGGATCAAGACTTCTACACAGCTCTTGCCAATGGTACATCAGATTCCCCTTTCACTATGTGATGTTTTATCAAAACTAATTTTTAGACCTTGATTTTCCCAAGCTTCCTACCAATTGGAAATAAATTCTGTACCATGCTTACACCTGAATGTATGCTATGACAGTGCTTCAATTCCTCCACATCCACTGCAATATGCTCATTGTCCAGTTCATCAACTTTGTGAAACACTGCTGTAAACAATCAAACCTACTATTGCTGAAGAACACTGTAAGTATTATGATGCCTTATTACATGATTGCCAATACTTACTTTTTTTGCTAGACCAAATCAATGTCAATGACATTCCAGCACCTGCTTCCTTGTCTTAAAATTCTTTCTGAACCAAATTCAATGCTATGGTTATTTGTTTCTAATCCTTGTTCCTTGTGCTGTATTAATCTGTCTGACACTTAGGTTGCAAAAGCAGAGGGGGTGTTTCATGACCACACTCTTAAGGGAACCATATATCTCCTCACATCAAGACTGGGATACTCTGCACTGATGCCCCACCTCCCAGGCCCACCCAGGATGAAATTCAGTTCTAACCAGTGATCCATGATCAACTGGTTTCTTACTTGGAGTCTGGCTTATGGCTATATATACCTCACATGGTTTCTCTGGTAACCAGGTACAAGCAAAGTGACCACTCAGAATGGGCTTGCTATATTGCACTGTAGATCCAATGGTTTGGTAGTGACAAACTGTGCAACCTACACTTTTGCATGCTGAGGGAACAACAATCTCCAGGATACCTCAGCTTGCAAGAAGCATACCAGACAGATGGTGATCCCTGCAGGTTCAAGGAGCAGCAGTGTTAGCTGTCATATTCTATGTCCCAGCCTCTGTAAGTGCTCATGCTTATGCACATCTTCAGCAACACATATTTAACTTTACTAGGCAAATGTTTCAATTCAAGCTGACTTCCTGCAGGAACAAGGATGGAATCTGTCAAGACCGGGTCAACTCCGGAACTATCTCTGGAACATCCAGAGATTAGTATTAGACGGGACTTGGCTTCAGCAACTCGGAGAGGAGTGCTGCGCCCTTGTCAAGTCTTTGTCCCGGATTTCAGAATGTGGAGATAACTTGGAGGTAAGACTTTAACATCGCACAGCGACGAAGTTGAGTAGTGTTCAGAGGAGAGTCAGAGACTCTAGCAGAGGATCAGAGGGGAGTGGAATCTTAGTTGATATTCGAACTGAGGGGAATACATGGCTCGGGGGTACAGTACTTATACTACGGAGGTGTACAGGATTTGTAACGGAGAATGTAGCTGAATAACAGGAACAGATGTAGAATGCTAAGGCTGCACACCGGCTGTCCGGAATGTGGAACTGTGGCGCAGGTTCATAGGGTTAGTGGCGAGAATGCTACTAAACCTTAGTACAAAAGGGGGTAACCGAAATGGAGAATGACGAGAGGAAACCCTAATACATGTCCGGAGGTCCGGAAGTAAGTCCTGGGTGAGAATATGTCGGAGTTCATGGCTATAACATCAGAGTAGGGTCAGAGTTGGCTTGGTCAAATGTACGGTATATGACAGAATCAAGACATGGCCTGCCTAGACAGACACACCCTGATTAAAGAGGAACAGTTGATGATATATCAATTTCTGCATGGAATTCACACACTTTCTGTCCCTACCAATAAACTTAGTTCCAAACTTCTTCAAACTGCTTACAATGGGCTGGCCATGTTACTTGCTTATCTCAGGTACAGTGTATGAGTTTCCAGCTGCTGCAAAGTGGGGGTCCAACCAAAATACTTGTACATATGTCTTGTAACTAGCATTGACCCATTGAACTTGCTCTTTTAACCCACAGAAGTCTCCACCACTGTGTTGAATGAATTCTCGCTCTCTTCTCTTATTCATGACTTTTAGGGACACTATGACATGTACTAGCAAGCCTGACCCCCAACTTGAATCACTATTCCCAGCCCTGGACACCAGCTCACCTGGTATCCCTCCCATTCCTTTATCACATCTTATCAAACATAATGGTGACCTCATATCAGAAGCAGAAAGAGTGGTCTTAGAGGAGGCTAAGGCAAGATTGGTGAGCTCTTGCACTTCACATCTGCTGAAAACTCATCCCTTCCTTCCACTAGGTTCTATCCAGCAGGACCTTCCCCTTCTCTGAAGAGTGATATGTCATAATGAGTTAGCCCTTGGAGCAGAAAAAGATGGCTCTGCTTTTTCTGATTTCGGCACAGAGAAACCTCCAAACACACTCCTCATTCTTGATTGAAGATCAGGGTCTTGAAGAGACCATTTGCTTTCATGATGTGCACTTCACTTTCAGGGACCATGACTCCACAGTTGGAAGATTGCTCAAAGCTGTGGCCAGCATCACCTTGAGCATCCATTCTGCAGCCAATAGCCAAGCTCCAGTATATTGTCCCATTTACTAGTATTTCAAGTGCTTAGTTCCACTATCCTTGTGCTTGGAATTAGACTCAAGCCAGTGATCTGAAGGGCCTTGCCACTTTGTGAACTTTAGCTGGAATGAGGAGAAAGCAACTCTTTATATTTATTGGATTATAGCTATCATCACTGGCAAGGCCCAGGTTGAGGAAAAGTTGAAAGTTGCTACCAGTAGTACATAGTGGCAGCTACTACTACTAGCACTAGCAGTTGTTGGAGAACAATGTACTGTACTACTTGGTATATGATCTGAGTTGTGAGCCAGGCATGAGTCTGACATTGTGGCACTATGGCACTGTGGGAAGTATGTAGAGCCACTTAAATCTAAATGGGTACATTGAGTGGCATACCTTTTGCTTCAGCTCCCCACTAACTGCTCATAGATGCTCATAAAGACATGAGTCTTTGCTTGAATGTCAAACAGATCCAAAAAGTCTGGAACTGCATCCTAGGCATGGGCAGATCCAAGTGACCAGCACACTTATCATACATATTTTTCTTGTCCACCTGGTGTGATCACTGTGACATATTCACACATTCTGCTAACAGGCATTGTCCACCATGTCTCTGTGTTATATGAAGGAGACCTTGCAACAGAACAAACGGAGTAACAAGTCTTCTCTGAGGGAGGTGCTCACAAAGAGATGCAACGTCCTCAAGAGAATACTGGGGGAGACTAAGATTGGTTGAGGTTTTGGGACAAGGGGAGACTTGGATGCTACAAGGTGCTGTGGAGACCCATGTCTCCCTGGCCTTGTATCCACACATCCCACACCATCCTATCAGCATTCCACTTCCCTCTCCCATTCACAGATCATCCTAATCAATCCACTATCTAATCCGTGTATCTGCTTATCCAGAAGCTTCAATCCGCCAGTCGGATTGCCTAGGAAGCTTTGTCCTGTCCTTGTCCTCTGTCCTCATTATTTAGGATTCACTGGTGAGTCATTCTCTACCCTTCTAAGCTAAGTAGCATAGTTGTTACGATAATAACTATGGACTTCTTTCATATCCTATCAGTCTTGGGTATGCCTGGACTATAAAAGATTGTACCTGACATTTGTAATGTCAGTTCATCCCTTGGTTCACTCACCCCATCATGTTCGATCCTAAGCTGCCGCCACCGCTCTCTCTGTCTTTCTCTCATTCTTATGACCTTCCGCTATATCCTCACTACCCTCACTGTCGAGGAAGTGTTAGGATCATCTGTTTACCATCTGCATCTGTCTGCATCTGTATCTGCCGCATCCTAGAATCACTCAGACTCTTCTACGAACCTTTCTGAAGGGCCTTCATTGCCTAAGCACTCTCCTCCTCTCTATCCTCTCTTCTTGAATCCCTAGGGTCGAACATTTCATACCCTTCTAACCCTTTGCTACTGACCACCTTGGATCCCCCTATCCCCCAGGACTCAGGAGCTACTTTACAGCACCTTGTATTGCATAGTATAAGCATAAGGAGAGAAGTACACCAGCAGCAGGATATAAGTACTAGTCATCGTGGAAGGTAACGGAAGGTTGTAGAATGTATGACTAAGGGGGACACGTAGGCAGCGTAAGAGAACTACCTATTGGAGATGGGCTATCTGTGGAGATCAAGATGAGGATCAAATGAAATGTCCTACCCCACTCAGGAAGAGAATAGTAAGACAGGAACAGGGATAGGATCGCCTACAGAAACAGGCTTGAGAGCAAAAGAACAGGGACCTAAGGTAAAGGTATAACAGTCCTCTGTGTGTGTGGTGAGTCCTAGAGGGAAAAAGAAACAGTGAGACATGCATAGTAAAAAGATACAACTGTCTAGATAACTGACTGTAACATTACCCCTCTTGCACACTCAAGCCCCAGGCACAAGCACTATGGATTCCCGCCTCAGTTTGTCACAGAGGTGTTCCGTCTCCGTAGATATGAGCAGCCTGATCTGGGAACAAGTTCGAAAACAGATAATCATCTGAAATGTGGCCTGGTTGATCACAATCTCTGCAAAGTCATTGTGGGCAAGCCCGATCAGAATGGCCCCAATGCTGACAAAAGGTGCATCAGGTCTGCATATACAGATGTGATGGATGTCCTGGAGCCATCTCCTTACAATGGGGGCATTGGTATTTCAGGCAGTTCTCCCTGTAATGACTGAGATTGTGGCAAAGAAAGCACCAAGTGGAAGGGGTGGTGGATGCAGGTAGGTAAACATGAGGTAGGGTCTGAGTAGGGAATGCCATGATCCTTCTTCCCTCGGGGGTTCTGGCGACAAAGGATGCAGTGAGCAGGGCATTTTCTCTAGAGAATCCAGATTCTGGGACGATGGTTTTGGTAGGAGAGACAGGTCAGGAGGAGATGCATGAGGCAAGGGAGATGGATGACAGAGATGGTGAGTGTGGAGGTGGGACAGGGAGAGGTGTCAATGTGACTTCAATTTGTGGTTCGTCAGGAATGAAAGTGGAAATGGTTTGATACTGCTCCTAATTGGCAAGGGATAGGGATTGATAGATAGGGAGGAAGACTGGGAGGAGTTTGGGTTCAAGACATTCCAGGTACATGGGAAAACTGTGGAGGTGAAGGGTATTGAGGGTACATTGAGAGAGATCTCCATTGAGGAGGAGAAGGGCCTGGTCAGGGACTAAGACAGTGCGAATGTAGTGTAGTTGGAAGTGAAAAGTATCTAATAGGAGGTGGACAAGCTCCTGGGAGATAGTGTCAGACTCATAGAAGGGGAGTCTTTCTATTGCATAGAGGGTGGGGGCGTTGGTGATGGCCGTGACATAAAGCATGAGTGTGATGGAAGTGGGCAATAAGCAGGGATATACCAGGGTGGAGTGTAAGAAAGAAAGATTGGGTAGTGAGGGAGATGACGATGACAAGGGAGAGAAGGAGGTAGAAGGTGGGGATGATATATTTGGCAGAGTCAAGCAGATAGATGTGCATGTATTGGTGGGTGGTTACAGAAGTAATGTTGTTTCTTGTAGATGTAGAAGGAGGTGATGCTTAAAGTCCAGAGGAACACGATGATAGCATAGCAGATGGGAGGTACCCAGACTGGTTTCATACACCAGGGGAGTACTCACAGAGAGACTCCACTTCCTGGATCTAGTTGTGGATGGGACAACCAAGAGCAATACAGAAGCATGAATGGATTCTAGCATGTTTGAGGGGAAGGTTGTAAAATCAAAGGAATTTGAGTTGATATATGTACAGTGGGTCCAAGGGTCCAGGGGATATTGTCAGGGGTGAGGAATTGAGATGGAGTGTCAGGCTGGGGGATAAAAGGCATGTTTCCAGAGGGAAAGGTGGGAGTTTTTGTACTTGGTGAGAAGCTGGGTGGCATGTTTCAGGTTCAATTTGGGTTCCCATGTGTTTTCCGACAATGGGTATCCTTTTCATGTGGTCAGGTACTGGTGTTTTCCAGGAGGTCCTGGATGAGACACAATGTGCTCCACTTCTTCTTCTTCTTCAGATCCAATCAGATCCAGAGTCAGTGAAGAGAAGTTGGGTCCATGTGTTGTCATTTCCCAATAAGGAGTTAACAGAGTGGTGTGGAAAATGTTGTGAATCTTCCATGTGAACAGTAGTCTGAGGTGATACATGAGTGGAGATAGGACTTGGGAAATTTTGAACAGGCCCAGTCTTTTGGGAGTTAGTTTCCAAGATGGATAGTGAAGGTGGAGGTTGGTCACCTTGAGCCAGACCTTGTTTCCCACTTTCCATGGGGAGAAGTTCCTGGTGATTCACTCCTTCATGATCTGCTGAGCTGTTTCATAAGCAGTGATGGCTTCTTTTCTGGCTTTTTCAAGGGCAGCCATGTGGTTTTCCAGTGCTGGAACAAAGGTCTTTCCCAGGGAAGGGTAGGCTTGGGGTTCATATCCGAGTAAGAGTGAGAACAGGGAAGCTTTAGTTGAGTGGTGGGAGGCAGAGTTGTGTTGAAATTTGGTGGTAGGGAGAAGATCCAGCCAGCTGTGGGGGTTGTTGGTGCACAAGATACAAAGATAAGTTTCAATCTCCTGATTGGTTCTTTCTGTTTGTCCATTGGTCTGAGGGTGGAAGGCAGTGGAGAGTTGGATGTTATATTTGAGAAGTTGTGCCAGTTCCCTGGTGAGAGCTGAAGCAAACTGGGGTCCTTGATCAGATATGATGGAGTCATGAAGACCAAGTTGTTTGAATACATTCAGGAAAAAGAGCTTTCCTACTCCTGCAGCATCGATGGTTTTTGAACAGTGGATAATGATCACCCCCTTTGTAAGACCATGGTTAATTACAACCATTAATGAGTCAAATCCCTGAGCAGGGGGGAGGTCCATGACCAGATCAACTAACAGTTGCTTGAATGGCAGGGAGGAGGAGAATGAGATGGGAGTCAGAGGCACGCAGGTCGGGTGAGTATTGATCTTGTTTTGTTGGCAGGTCATGCATCCTGCGATGAAGTTATTTACATAGGTGGACAGTCCTGGCCACCAGAAGTCTCATTCTAGAAAGGCCTTGGTATGGAACTGACCTGCATGACCAAGGGTGGTGGAGTAGTGTAATGAAGTTATGAGGGCATGGCAGGACTCTGGTGGGATGTACATGCAACCTTTGAAGTAGAGATGCCTGTCTTCAAACTTCCAGCCATTCAAAAGAGAGCAGGGAAATAGAGGAGACCCTTTCTGTAGACTCTCGATAGCTTTTAGAACCAGGGGGTCAGACTGGGAGGAAGATTGGATATGACAAGTGAGAGCTAGGTCCAGTGTGTTGATTACGACTGGCTCCAGGCAAATGGCTACATTGGTATTGTCTAGAGATGTGTCAAGGGAATCTCATCTGGAGAGCACATCTGCAGGGGCCATCTTGGTTTCTGGGGTGACTTGCCAGATGAGGTTGAAGTCTTGGAGAAATAGAGACCATCTGGCTTGTTGTCAGGATAATTTACGTGGGTCTTTGACATAGGACAGGTTTTTGTGGTCAGTGATGATGGTTATTGGGTGTTGCATCCCTTGGAGGTACTGTCACCATTCCTCCAAGGCTAAAATGACTGCAAGGAGTTCTCTGTCATATATGTCATAGCTTTGTTGTGCAGCAAAGAAGGTGTGTGAAAAATAGGCACAGGGATGGAGATCTTCATTGATATCAGTTTGGAGGAGAACTGCCCCAGCTGCAAGTAGGGAAGTGTCAGTCATGATAGAGAATGGTCGGGTGACATCAGGAATTTGGTATACAGGGGCAGAAGAGAAGATGTATTTGAGTTCATTGAACATAGTGCAGCCCAGTTCCATGGTTCATTCTTTTGTGTTAGGAGATTAAGGGGGGTGACTACATTGGAGAAGTTTGGAATGAACTTTCAATAGAAGTTGGCGAACCCAGTGAATGACCTGACTGCTTTTAATGTGGTAGGGGGCTTCCAGTCTTGAATGGCCTTGAGTTTCTTTCTGTCCATTTCCACTTTTCCTTGTCTGATGATCATCCCCAAGAATTCCATTTTCAGAGTGTCAAAGACCATTTTGGAAAGTTTCACAGTGAGACCATGTTCCCGGAGTCGTTGGAGTACCCACTGAGTTCTTTCGTGATGAAGGGGGAGGTCATCCTTGGTCTGGATTCCTAAGTCATCCATGTAGATTTTGAGCCATTTCTTGGTGAGCATGTCCACAAAGATATGGTTCATGAATGCTTGGAAAGTAGGTGGCGCATTGCAGAAGCTGAAAAACATGACAGTGGGTTCAAAGAGTCCCATTGGGGTGATAAAGGCTGCTTTCCATTGATCTTCTTCCCAGAGGCGGATGTTGTTGTATCCCCATTGTATGTTGAACTTGGTGAATATGGTGGAATCTTTCATGCTGTCGATGAGTTCTGGGATAAGGGGTAGAGGATATGCATTTCAGATAGTATGGGAGTTCAGGTAATGATAGTCCTGACAAGGGCAGAGTGTGCCATCCTTCTTGGGAATGGAAAAGAAGGGGGATGCTTGTGGGAATTTCAATGGTTTGATGCGACCAGTTTCTAGATGTTCCTTAAGGACGGCTTCGCAAGTCACCATCTCCTGAGGATTGAGGGAGTATACCTTGGCAATTTTAGGAGTAAACATGGGTTGAAGATCAATGGTGTGGTCATAAGGTCAATGGGGTGGGAGTTTGTCATGGGTCTTCTCAGAGAATACATCCTCAAATTCCTTGCACTGATCCAAAACAGTCACTTCATCCTGGCGAGTGTTCTGCATGATTTGGATGGAAATGGTTATTTTTCCAATAGTTTCTCTGGCCAGCCATTGTTCTCTCTTCCAAAGTCTGTTTGAGATCTTTTGATCAGCATCCAGTCCTAACCATTGAAGGAGGTATCATTGGGGAGTGACAGAGTCATTCATCAAGGGGAGGCACTCACAAAAAGGCACAGCATCCCTCATTTGAAGACTCCTGGGGATGGTCAGGGTGTTAGCGATCCAATTTACCCATGGATTCCATTTCCAAAGCCAGGGCATTCCCAGGATGATTTGCTTTCATCCATGATTTAGTACCATGAGCTTGACATTTTCCTGATGAGTTGGGAATCAGATTAGGATGTCTGCTTCCCATTCAATGTTCCCTTTAGAATTGGTAGTTCCATTCATGTTGTAGGCTTTGATGGGTTGTTTAAGGTATTGGAGTGGGAATTTGGTCTGGGTAAGGAGATTGTGGTCGATGAAGTTTCTGGTGGCACCACAGTCAATGATGACAGTGGTTTTGATGATTTTTGTACTTGTGGGGAGTTTCACAGGGATCCGTATAGTTCTTTTATTCGGAAGTGCTACGAGTACATGGTTGGGGCTATGGGAAGATGACGTCGAGGCAACTTTCTGTTTTAAAAACCCTCCTCATCAGATTCAAAGGTGGTAGCAATTCTAACCTCTTTGGTGGATTCCTCAGGTTCTTCATAGCACATTTTCAAGGTCTGAAGAAGTTTGTCTTCAGGTTTTCCCAGGGAGCAGGTGTAAGTGGAGAGGGCTGAGATGGTGGCCTTTTCAACAAGGGTAGGGACAACAGGGGTGTTGGTAGTGTGGCAGAGTTGTTGGGATGTCTGGGAATTGCTAGAGTTCTGTTGGGGTTGTCCAGAGGATCTACAGTTCCTGGCATAATGGCCAACCTTTCTGCATTTGAAGCAGCGTCCCTCTCTCATGTATTTAGCATGCTCTTGTGGGGTCAACTTCTTGAGTTTGACAAAGTCAACCTCCATGGTGTTTGGGTCCCAAGCTGGGCAAGAGGATGAGGTCTGATGGGGACGAAAGGTGTAGGAACAGTTTCCACTCTGGAGGTCATCAATCTTGAGTTTGTGACTGTGGAAGACTTTGGCCTTGTCCAACCACTCTTCCAAGGTATCTGGTGGGGTGGCAATAGAGAGGATCATGGTGGAGATTTGTTGATCTAAACCAGTGGAGAAGAGAGTACAGGCCATCAGCTTGTCTTCAAATTTAGCCTTGATGGCTAGATTTTGGAAGTCATTAATGTAGTTCTGGAAGCTGTATTTAGGAGTTCTGTCTTCATCCTTTCCAGGTTTCTGATATAATTTGGAGATGTTTTGGCAAGCTCTTTCTTTGATCAAAGGGACAGAAATTTTTGTTGTAATCATCTAAGAACTTCGCTAGGGTTTTCTCATCTGGTTTGATACCAGCTTGCCATCTTTTCATACCAAGTTTCTGAAAAGGCGACCCCGTTTCCCGTGCCCAGCTTGCTGAGGATGAGTGTGATTTTGATTTCATCATTTTTGTAGATTTGTGGGGTTTATGGAAAACAGGCATTCATGGCCTTAATCCATCTGGAGGACTCTGAGGGTTTGGCTGTAAAGTCTGCTGGTAAAGTGGTTTTAATCTCTTCTGTGGAGGTTGAGGTTGAGGTTGGGGTTGGGTTAGACATGGCTAGGGGGTTTGCTCTTGGGGGAATGGTTGTTACAGGGTTAACTGGGGTTGGAATGTGTACTGAAGTACTTGGGGTTGTTGCTGCATCAAGGGGGTCCTCAGGGTTTGGATTCAGGATAATGTTGTCAGGGTCCCAACTAAGCTGGTAGTGTCGCAGATGGGAAATGTTTGGAGTTGGGGTGAGTCCTGCTCCTGAATAGGAGAGACTAGGGATATGCTTATTTTTTTGTTATATGAAGGAGACCTTGCAACAGAACAAACAGAGTAACAAGTCTTCTCTGAGGGAGATGCTCACAAAGAGATGCAATGTCCTCAAGAGAATGCTGGGGGAGACTAAGATCAGTCAAGGTCTTAGGACAAGGGGAGACTTGGACACTACAAGGCACCTTGTATTGCATAGAATAAGTGTAAGGAGAGAAGTACACCAGCAGCAGGATATAAGTAGTATGAGACACGTCATCGTGGAAGGTAATGGAAGGTTGTAGAATGTATGACTAAGGGGGACATGTAAGCAGCGTAAGAGAACTACCTATTGGAGACAGGCTGTCTGTGGAGATCAAGATGAGGATCAAATGAGATGTCCTACCCCACTCAGGAAGAGAATAGTAAGATGGGAACAGGGGTAGGATTGCCTACAGGAACAGGCTTGAGAGCAAAAGAACAGGGACTTAAGGTGAATGTATAATGGTCCTCTGTGTGTGTGGTGAGTCCTAGAGGAAAAAAGAGACAGCAAGACACGCATAGTAAAAAGGTACAACCATCTAGGTAACTGACTGTAACACTCTAAGTGCTGCTATGGCCTTTGTGTTGCCAGGCACAATCCTCCAGGTCCTGCCTTTTAGGCTGGATGCATATGATGGAATTATCCAACTGCAATCTTTGTTGTCACATTCATGATGTGGAAGCGCATCCAATACCACAAGGTATGTGTGTTTTGTGGTTGCATCACAGTTGTTACATATATCCATCTGATCATATAGAAATTCTAACAGCAGAGGACAGCAGAGAACAACTTGATGGGATATGGGGTGATGAAAGAGTGAGTCAATCAATCATCCCCTGCTGCAGCCAGTTTTGTGGACTCAACACAGACATGCAGACATTTTTCCATCTAGTTAGGACAGTTTGTAACACATTTGTTATATAGGCAATTCACTGTATTTGATGTACCAGGGACTTGCGCATGCTGGAACATGTGCATTGGCTGAACATATGATTGATTATCAATTATCCATGAATCAATCATTGCTTATCATGGCATTTACTTCCTCTGGTATGACAGGCAGTGGTGGGTGTGAAAATATCTTGGATTTGACACTCAACTCCAAAGTAATATTGCATCTCATTTTTCAAAATTTCATGTTGACCACCTTCTCAGACATGATCTGCACCATGTCTTCACTGATATCAGTGCTTTCAGTTGGCACCAAAAGGGATGCAAGAAAGGTAAGAGATGCTTGTCAAGTGCCCTTGACAGGGCCAAAGAAGTTTATCAAAGAAAAAGAACATGAATGGGTTGTGGAGAGGACCAACCTTGGATAGAGAATGGCAATATGGGCCCTTCTATAGGAGGTGACCCCCTTCAGATAAACTTGGAGGGCAGTTTGGTACAGTGCCATGAGATCTTAGTACACTTGGCCACCATGCCTTACTTACCACTCTTGTTTTAACTTGAAGGACAATCAACACCCTGCAGTACAGCCTGCAGTTGAATTTCAGCCTGAACTCAAAGATGATGCACAGTCCTTGGCACAGTGCAGGGTCCACAGGTTAAACCATCAATTATCCCTATGCTTTAGGGATTCACTTCCAGAGCCTCCTATGCCCCTTCCTTCAGTACAAGCACACACAGAGCCTGAGGCATATTCTTCTGGGTCATCTTCTCCTTCAATCCTCCAATCAGTTCAGTCATCCCTGCATTGGATGATCAAAACTCAACTCAACAAGTTCAGTCTATATCATGTTTATCATGCAACTCACCCCCCCACTTATGATCCTGACAATTCACATGCTGTAGAGCATCCACCTACAGTACTTGCAGCAAGCCAAAATTGCCACAACCCCTTGAACCCTTACCACCCATATCCAAATCAGAGTTCTTTTTGCCTCAGAGAGTGATATTGGAATCAAGGGATACAAAAGTCTAAGGAAAGCTTCAAGAAGCTTCTGGAGGTCATCAAAAGAACTAAATTTCATGCAGAAGACATTTGCAACATCAGCTGGTGCATGGTTGATTCTGTACTAGGTGGAAATAGTGCAGGAGGTCAAGATGCTGAGTGGATTGACAAGGATGATATCTGGCAATCTACATCCATCTCCATCTTCATTCCATTCCATAGCTGCTGCCAGCTTCCTGGTCTAAAGGACTTTCATGTTGGCAACTTTCATCATCTATCTATGGTATAAATCATTTGTGAGAAGCTTGCTGATCTGAAACATAATCAACTGTTTGATTATGAATTCTATGAATTGCAATGGCAGCACCTGCACATGAAGGAGGGAGTGTAGGTTTATGGAGAGCTATTCACTTCAAATGCATTCATCCAAGCTCATCAATGATTGCAAGACTTTCTGCCTGAGCCTGGATGTAGCTTGCCCAGAGTTGTCACCAAACTGATGCTTTGGTTGGATTCCATGCAACTTTCATCCTTCAGAAACACAAAGCTTTGGCCACTGTACCTTTACTTTGGTAATGAGTCCAAGTACCAGCACTGTCAGCTGGCCAACAATCTCTACACACATGTGGCTTATTTTCAGACTGTTTGTCTATTATGTTTGTAACTCAAGGCATTCAACTGACATTATTTTCCAGTTACCTGATAATTTCAAGAATTTTGCAACAAGAAATGCAGGAGGCAAGTGTCCTAGTGACACTTTCTTCACACATTTTCATTGCAAACTTTTTCATGAACAATAGAAAGTATTACTTGATGATAAGTTTATTGATGCCTACAAACATGGCATTATGTATAATCATGTGCTATGATGGAATCAAAGAACAGTTCTATCCACCTACTCTGTGGACTACCCCATGAAGTGGGTCATGGATTCTCACCAATTTTATCTTGAAGAGCTAATGTAGTCTGTCCGAATTCTAATTTTCCCCCCTGAGCCAAATCACATAATTACAAGGACTATAGAAAGCTAGGAGTATGTACTACATTCCAGCCCACAGGTCCAAAGGATGATTCCCATGGGAATATTGGTCCTTTCCAAAAACCAGTCTGGACTGGTTGCCCAATCGAGCATTCTCAATGTAAGACTGGTTTTGGGTGGTCCAGTCTAGTTTTTTGGGTCTGTGGGAGTTTCCAAGGACCAGTTTCAGTCCAGTTGCCTTATTTGGAAGGTAAAAAAACCACACCAAACCAGACCTAAGAACACTAAATACTATCTGGCAATTCTCAAGAAATATTTTGGAAATAAAAAAAATGGCTGCTCATGCTTTGAAGATATCTTACAGGTGTGACTCAAAATTACATCAGTTTTATTGCAAGTAAGCAACCTTTGATAATGTCTATTCTGGTGTTTGAAGGCCTGGTTTCTGAGCCACATAATGAGAGGATATTGCAGCTTCTCTTTTTGTTGTGTTATTGGCAGACGTTTGCAAAACTGCACATCCAAATTAACATTACCTTGGATGTGTTAAATGAGGTGACAGAGAAATTGGCAAGCCAGCTGCATACATTTGTGGCCAAAATATGTTCAAAATCTTCCACAAAGGAGCTACAATGCAAGGCCAAGGCATGCTGACAACACAAAACAAAGGAGCACTTGTTGAAAAACAATGGACCACTCAGGACAGGAAGCACTACAAAGCATTCTTCTGCTAATACATCACAAAAACAATGAAAATATGATATAGTATTATATACATTTGCCCTTGCTCCCAACTATATATCCTGTTTTCATTCTGACACATGCATAGATAATTACCAGCATGGTAGGTGACAACTAATTGGCAGGCATCATCATTATTGCCATTGATAAGGTGTGATTGTGTGAGTCTAGGAGCATGTACTTATCATGTTCCTCAGCCATTGCAACTACCGGTGTACTTGGTAGTGTTGACCTTGTGTTCACCATCTGATGATCATGATCATCTCCATTCCTTGCTGCAATTGCCGGTGTATGTGGCTGCACTGACCAGGCATGTCATTTTTTTTTCTTTATCAGGTGTGTCTGGAGTGCTGCCTCAAACCAGATCTATCTGTTGCTTGCAATCACCAGTGTGTATGTCTGCATTGACCAGGTGTGTCATTCTGTTCTTGTCTATCAGATGAGTCTGAAGTCATGCCATGTCAGCCAGATCCATCAAGTGCAGATGTAGATGACTGCACTGACCAAGTATGTCACTCGGATTTCTTTTGCCACAGGTGCTATTTCTGACCTGAATGACCAGACCTAGTATCTGTAGCTACATTAGGTCAGATTTATCAGTCCTGTTGTAAGTGACTCAGTCCATCCAGCATTGCAATCATTGGCACAGTCAACTCTTCCAATAAGGCATTGTTTTTTTGCCAAATTCCATATGATGCTATAGCCACTGGTGTTCCAGACATGTTTGACCAGGTAACTTCTCACTGTTTTTTCTTGTCATGCTTCTCACATGACAGCCAGCATTGGACTTGATGACTGCACACACAGTTGTGTCTGCACATATCTTTAATCAAGTTATTTAGATCACAGATAAAACAAAGACAGAGCTGGCTTGGATTGCATGTAGAATATGTCATGTAACTACTGGTAAATCAGGAGGTTGCCACACTCTCCCTACACTCCAAGCATTTTTGCCAGATACATGCTAGAGCACCCTCTTTTGATGGCAATCATTCAGTCTCAGTGTAAAGGGGGAATATTTGTCTAGCAAATAATCAGTAAAGATGCTCTGGACTGGTCCAATGTGTTACCTATTCCACCAGGTAAGCAACTGGTCAACTTCATCCTTCTCTTCAGGGTCCTCCAATAGCTCCATGATGCTTGAGTAAAAACGCTCTGAATCGGTCACCAGGTCCATGTGTGAGAACACTTGTGCAGAGGTCAAAGCAAACCATGTCTGCAGAAAGTTTAGTCTGAAGTTCAGTGCTATTGCAGGTGATACCACCTACCTGCATTCCAATGTAGGCAAGTGAGGCCTTGGTGATCTTATGCATGCCATGAATACACACATTTCCAGAATGCATTGCCTTCGGCTCCTGGTCAACTGAACTAGGGGATGTAAAAATGTGTTTAAAAGCCTGCAAATAATCATGAACTGATCTCCAAACAGAATATTTTGGTCAGCACTCACAGAAACTAGCAGTCCCCCTTGTAAGAGTCTGCTCCATGGGTCCTCCGGGCTATATGTGTAGTTTGCATACAAAAAGATGGGCCACTGGTCACCAGTGACTTGAATGTCTCCATTTACAAGTTTCACTTGAGTCCTAGGCATCAACTCAGTCAGATCAGAAGAACTGGACAGCAAAAGTTCTTATTCTGCATTTCTCCAGTCAAGCCCAGCTGGGCACAGGAGAGCTCCTGTGCGTTCATGATTAAATCCTTGACCAGATTTCACATTGCAGGGGATATGAGGGTTTAACACTTGTCCCTTCAGCATAATCCAGTCAACAATAGCCCCTTTCATTCCCTTCATATTTTCTGCACGAGCCCCATTGACACCTTTCTGTATCTAAAGCTGGCTATTAGTCATGACAGTTGAGCTGATCACAAACAAGTCTTTACCAGTTCACTGATAGCTATTACTTCCTCTTCTGATGACCCCATGAGGCATGCCTTGATCTCCGGTACCATCCATAGTAGTTCTTGGAATATTCTGAACTCTAGCCTTTCGCTGATGAGCATGAGTGATTAGCAGAAGTTCACTAGGGAGAAGCTGAACCACTCACATGGCACTAAGGTTTTCATCAGCATTGTTTGACCCCTTGGATATCATGATGATGCCATTGGTAAGCAGAGTCTGGATGTTACAAAAAGCATGGACCACTCAGCCAAAGTGTCTACTGTGATGTATGAGAGGGTCCTGTGTTGTACTAGATTACAGTCAGCCGCACACATTCTGATTTCACTGTGTTGTTAATATGGTTTCTTCCTTAGGCCAAGCTCCAAGGCATTGAGTCACTGCTTGTGGCCAGTCCTTCCAGTGTCTGAGTCACTGTTGGTTTGCATTGTAGTCAGTAGAGTTAAAGGGCAGAGTGCAAGGTTGGTATAGGGGACCATGAGCCAATTTGAGATGACGAGTGCGCAATATATACTAGTATGATCTGTCCACAATCAAATTCATATTGGCATCAACAATTAGTCAAGATAAACCTTAACAGTTTGATAGGATAGACTGTACCATTTGATATCATCTGTGATGAATTCTCACACTTGCTCTCCAAGTTCAGTGGGTGGCACTGCAATCTCAGGTTGATGTTAAGACACCAATGTTCGTCTGATGGGAAAAATATGACAGCACCATAGTATGATGAAACCAAGTAAAGGTAAGATCTTTGCATGCAAATAGATGGGAGGAGGGCATTACTCACTGATATTTTCAGCAGTGGCAGATGACAATGCCATCACACAAGATGGCCCACAGACCATCCACAGAGATCCAAATACCTTTGAGTTGTTCAGTACCATGCTCACAGCAGTGAGGGAGACTGCAATCGTGAATAGTTGGCATGTCCGAAGCCTGACTGGTCAATACTGTGTTGCCACATTCATGGCCTGGATTGGTGACTATTCATCAGAGAACATTCTTGAGGGGAATATGCCTAATTTGACATCAGGCTGCAGGAGATGTCATTCGCTGTGAGTAGATAGTATTGCCAGTGGGACAGAGGAATGTTACATCATGTTATGTTACACTAAATACTACAAGTTGGGTGTTAGAACCTGGTGATGTAGACAGCAACCAAACACACTCGTTCGGATTTGATAGTAATTGCATGGCAATAGGGTGATGTTTCTGGATTTCAAGTAGTAGTTGGCGTAAAAGTTCCTCATAGTTTTTGGTGCCAACAATGGTAATTATTGCTGCCACATAGTCATTGCATTCTTCCTGGACTTGACATGCAGCTTCCAAGTCATTGGTAAATTTGCTTTGTATAACTGCCTTAGACCAGTGGTTCAGGATCTCAGTGTAAGACAAAGGACAATCTGACTGAGTCGCCTGCAAAGTGTTGAGCATCCCCAAAACAAAACATAAACATAACACTAACCTTCTCAAAATGGGTTTCCCACAAATGATTACTGTAACAAAGCATGATAGCTTGACTATTGCCAGTGCAAGCTGCGGCACTGTGACACGGTGTGAAGAACGAGAACTTTGTCGTTATTTGGATCCTGCTCATACATACACAGTGCTAGTAATCTCTGAATCAAGCCTAAGTATTACCCAAGGTACTATTCAGCATGCTAAAAGCATAAACCAGGTTATTCCTTTGCACCAGTTGTCTCTCCAGAGGCACCAATGTAACGTCACAATTACAGGAAAGGGTCACACAAATCTCCTCAGACAAAGCCTTCTGAACCTCCTTAAACTTTTTTTCCTTCGTGTCACCAGGCATCCAAGTACTGGCTAGTACCCCTCCCCTCTTTTGCACAATCAACTCCAATGCCATTAGGACCTGTGGGTTACATCAATATGAGAGTATTAAAATGTCCATATTGCCAGCACCCACCAGACTAGCAACCACTGAAAACATGTGTGCGTTGCAGTGACACAGTAAGCTGAATGTGACAATCCCATCAGCAAAGATGTTGGCCGAGAAAATGGCCATGAAGATATCCAGTGCCAGATGAGTCAGGCCAAGATGCAAAGTGGACAAGAACCTGGGATGTGAGTAGTAATTGATCTGATGTGTGCATTAGCACCAAAACGACACCTAGCAGCAAATAAATACTTATGATTGGGTTTGATGCTTCATGCAGAAAGGGGTAGGTATATATACCCTCCATAACAGTCTGGCATGTCCATCCCAGCACAGTTTCTATATGATTAGGTGTGCCAGAGGGCAAGATAAATTGTATCAAAGTGGATGACATGCATCCCCAGTAAGCAAGCAGAATCTGAGGGAATTCTTCATTAAGCTATGTACAAAAAGATTAGTAGATGAGATGGACAAATGAGTTCATGGAGCTTACTGTTTGTTGCAAGGCTTCCATGAAGTCGGGATCAGTGAGGGTACTGTGGGCCTTGACTACCTTGACAGCCGCATTTTTACCCTTGACCTTGATGCTGATTTCCCCTAGCATTAGTAAGGGTGAGACTGTTTTGGACCTTCAACAGGGTTCAATGATACCTACGATATTCAAAGTTTGTCACTCCATGACACAAAAGCAAGTCATACATGTTGGTGATGAACTCACCATACATCTCTTCATGCCATCCATAAAATGTCCATGATGTCTGGGTACCTACATCAGAAAAAAACTTCATTCACATGATATCACCAAGGAGTGTCCAGTTGGACAGTCCTGCATCACTTAGAGCTTGGACGAATGGAGCTGATAATCATAAAGTTGGGTGGTATGCAACAAAAGGGAATCGGAATTGAATGACATACCTCTATGTTGTGCTGCAAATGTTCTTGTGATGTGGTCATTGTCCACCAACTGGATTGGTACTACTGGTTGTAGAACTTCAGAGGGGTTTTCCAACTGGTCATGGTTGAGAGGCAGTACAGAATAATGGCCAGGGACGTGAGAGCCAACACCATCAATTACATGGCCAATGTTTGGTAAATATGTTTGCGAAATAGCTTATTTATGAGCACAGCAGAGTCGCTATGCAGAATTGCTGAGTTGCTCAGAGTTAAAGTAAGTGTATTGCTTGAAGAGGGATCATGGTGAAGCCATGCATCCAGATTGGTAAGTTGTGAGCTCAGGTCTGGAACTGTGTTGTCCATGTTAGTACCTGTGCCGGTGTTCAGCTGCAATGACCTGCCAGTCTTTATATCCGTTCTCACCCTATGCATCGTGATCTAACCACTCAATGGCTTGGAGGGGCCATGTCTAGCAGGTAGTACTTCACTGATCATAATTCCCTGGTAAGATGTAAAATTACCACCAATTAGTACTTGTGTTCACGTATTCAGGGCATAATAGCACCATAATGTAGCCTGCACAACACTGGCAATGCCCACCTGAAATGGATTCTTAGTCCTCAGTGATCTGACAAAATCAAACACACATACTGATCTGACAAAATCAAATGCCTATACTTCTCTGTCCATAATTCCCATGTCCAGTTTCTCATGTGCAGATTTGCATCCTCTTAGACCTTTCAAAAGGGACAGTAGTCAGTTTGGTTGAGCAACAGATGAACTGTATCAAATGTAACACACCTCAATTACGACCATGTTGTGCTCCCACCTGTCGCATCACTGGAGCTACACAGGCAGCTTGTCCAACAAGGATGCAGAGCTTGTCATATACGATGATCACATGCATGAGGCCCACTATGAGAAAGTACATCAAAATCCTGCATGATCCAGACACATTATGACTTACATTTGTTCCTAGTTGCCATTGCATGGTCACCCACTGTCCTATGGGGAGATCTTGCACTGCTGGTCAGAAGTGGTGATCAAAATGCACTTCGCTATCAAGAACTTGACAGAAGCTTGACAAGTCTGTGATTATTATAGCAGTATTATATGAATGGCTGTGGGTGCTGAAGGCTATGATACCTTGTTGAAACAGCTGCTCTCTGCTGTGGAGATGCACCAACCAGGTGAGAAGTCTGAAAAAGCAAGTCAGCATAGTTCTCTAATGATAATAAACAGATGTCCTGACACACTAATATGTTGTAAACTCACCTGATGTATAACTCATCTATGTTATGCCTTGAGATCTGTAGAAGTGTAGTACATTAGCATGTATTACGACTAGCATTAAGATTATTGAAGCACATGAGAAAAATACCTATGGCTACCCTGAACAGCATTTCGTGTGGGCAATGGTGGCCTTGTCGGCAGTGAGAATTTGCAAATTTTACCAGAAAAGGACTGAGGGTCCATGGGGTTGAACCTGGCAAGAGTGGCAGTGAGGGTGTAGAATGTCATGGTCATGGTGTTATTTGGATTGTTCTGGAACCAATCTATTGACTTTTGCATGTTGGTTGTTACAATCTTTTTCCTATCTTATGTCTTCTTCCTTATCTCCGTAGTATGCCATCCTTACTTCTGTTTTGCTCCTCATTATGAGGAGACTGATCACTACTTATGTACTTTTGCTCTTGCTTCTTCCTCTTCTCCCCTATTCCTACCACTCTAAGTACTCCGTCTCTCTCCCTCTCTACAGGACTATCTCCTCCCCTAATTACTTCTCTCACAGTAATCACGTGTCTCCAACCTTCCACATAGTTCTATGACCTTCTCCTTAGGTAATCTGTAGTACTTAAATACTCGCTCAGCCTGTATTCTCTCCTCATTCTTGTTCTATGCAATCACAGTGTCAGTCTTGCAATCCACAACTCGTCTAAGTTGTGACTTAGTCCCCTTGTCCTCCGATCTTACCCAAGGACCTCTTTGAGAACGCAGTGTCTCTTCATGAGTACCTCCCTCAGAGTAAGTAAACCCTTGCCCCTCGAATGCAAGTCTGTTGACTTGCATAACAAAAGAACAAGAATATCTTTTTGTCCCTCCTATCTAGGAGCAGGACCACCCCAGCCAACCCAAGAATTTCCCCCAGCACCCCAAGAGAGTTTTTCAAGCTCCTGACGACTTGGAAGAAGCCAAAACACCCCAGACTCCTTTGGACCTTGCAGTCACCCCTCGAACACAGTCACCCACTAGACCCAGTACCCCAATGGACCCCTCCTCATCCTCAAAAAGAGTTTTAGGACATCAATACACAGCCAACCCAGCCTCCCTGCCCTCACCACCCAAGCGCATCACCCCATTGCCACCCTCTAGTTCACTACCCAGCATCCCAGTAACCAACCCCTTGCCACCTGTCACTCCCCTAGCAACCACTGCACCTTCATCCACAGTCCCACCACCCCAAACCCCTGTTAACCCACCCCCACCTCCAGCAAACCCAATGTTGACTAGCACCACTGAAATTAAAGCAGCCCTCCCCACTGACTTTTCTGGAGAAACTGAGGATGCTGTCCGATGGATAAAAGCCATGAAAGCATACTTTACTGTCAACCCCCACATACACCACTGACAATGCTAAGTCAGTAACCCTACTCAATAAAATGAGCAAGGGACAAGGAGGCCACTTTGCAGAAACCTGGCTTGATGCACTAGCTGACTCAAATGTAAAAACAATGGACAAAACCTTTGAGAAGATAAAAGAAGCCTTCACCTCTATCTTTTACCTATACCACCAAGCAGAGACGGCTAGGGACAAACTCAACAAACTCAAACAAATGGCAACCAGAAAGGATGATGGATTCCAAACATATCTCTCAGAATTCCAAAATCTTGTTGCTCAATCCCAGGCAGGAGATACCCCTGAGGTCCAAAGGCTATTTGCCAATGGACTAGATATTCAGATCGCCACCATGATCTACTCCATGGAGAAGGTCCCCAGTACTCTGAAAGTGTGGATGGAAAAGGCCATCAACTTCCACAAACAACAAGCTCACATCATCACTCTCAAGAAAGGACATGGCTTACCCCTCTCCTCCTTCTCCTCCAACTCGCGCTCCATCTGAGATCCTGATGCCATGGATGTGGACACCATCCACTTGAGAAAGCTCTCTCCAGCTGATCGAGCTTGCTGCATTAGGGAAGGACTTTGCTTCAGATGTTGCAAAAAGGGACAGCGTGAACAAATGTCGATCCTCTCAAACACAAGGAAAGTCCAAGGGGAATAATTGCCCCCAACTAGTCAGAAACACTGAAACTTCCTCTTCCCCCACACCCACCACTGCCACCATTGCTTCCATCACCCCCATCAATGCCTACATCCAGAACCTCACCACCAAAGGCAGGACCACCAAAGATATCCTCCAAACCCTGAAGATTTGCTATGAAGATGATGAAGAAAATGTAGCCGCTGCCACCTTCTCTGACAAAGATGGTTTTTGATATGGGAAGTCGCCTTGACATCTTCTTCCCATGACCTTTCCCATGTACTAGTAGCCTTGCCCAATGAACAAACTATTCATCTCCCTATCAGGCTAGCTGCAGGAACCCAAATCATTGAAACCACCACCCTCATTGACTGTGGTGCCACCAGAAATTTCATCAACATCAGTCTTTTATCCAAAGCAAACTTCCCCTTACATCGTCTTCCCAAACCCATCCATGCATACAATGTTGACGGAACTGCCAATGTCAAAGGAACCATCAGATGGAAGGCTCACATGGAAATCCTCTTCTCCCACTTGAAGGAAAATGCTGACCTCATGGTCCTCAGTCTGGGAAGACAACAAGTCATCTTAGGAATGCCCTGGTTGCACAAATGGAACCCCAAGATAGACTGGATATCAAACACTGTCTCCATCCCCAAGTCCCCAAGCCCATCACCCCCAAAATATATTCCTCAGTGATACCTCTTGCATTGGTTAGGCCTTGATGCAGATCGAAAGATCTCTAACAGACTACACAAGTGAGAAGCCTGGCTAAAGGGGGAACAGATTAACAAGACCACCATCTCCACCCAGATTGCCCAAACTGTGCAGTCAACAGAACCAGTTATACCTGAGTGGTGCAAAGACTTTGCAGATGTCTTCTCTGAGAAAACCCATGATCAACTCCCTCCCCATTGTCCCTATGACCATACCATCGAACTTGGGCCTGACTTTGTTCCTAAAATTGCCAAAGTTTACTCTCTCAACCTGATGGAAATGGAAACTTGTAAAACCTTCGTTGAAGAACACCTTAAGACAGGACAAATTGTACCCTCGAAGTCCCCCCAGGCCTCTTCCTTCTTCTTCATATCAAAGAAGGATGGAACCCTATGCCCATGTCAAGATTACCACTACTTGAACTCCCACACAGTCTGAAATGCCTACCCTCTCCCCCTCATTCCTGAATTCATTGATGACATGAAGGAGTCCACCTTGTTTACCAAATTTGACATTCGTTCGGGATACAACAATATCCACATCCAAAAAGAAGACCAATGGAAGGCTGCCTTCATCACTCCCATGGGACTGTTTGAACCCACCATCATGTTTTTCAGATTCTGCAATGCTCCCCCCACATTTCAAGTGTTCATGAAGCACATCTTCGCGGACATGTTAAGGGAGAAGTGGCTAAAAATCTACATGGATGACCTAGGAATTCACACCAAGGACAATGTTGCCCTTCACCATGAGCACACTTAACAAGTGCTTCAACACCTCCAAGAACATGGATTGTCACAAACTTTCCAAATGTGTGTTTGATGCCCCTTGCATGAAGTTCCTGGGCATGATCATCAGACAAGGAGAGATCAAGATGGATGAAAAGAAGTTGGAAGCCATAAAGGAATGGAAACCCCCCACTTCGGTCAAAGGAATCCAGTCGTTCACCAGATTTGCAAACTTTTACAGAAAATTCATCCCAGACTTCTCCAACATTGTCACCCCCCTTAACCTGCTCACTCATAAAGGGGAACCTTGGGCCTGGACATGACTCCAACAGGAGGCTTTTGAATGTCTCAAACACATCTTCTCCTCTGCACCTGTCCTCCAAATCCCTGACATGACTTGCCCCTTTTCCATCATGACTGATGCCTCATTACTAGCAGCAGGAGCAGTACCCATGCAGGTGGACAAAAACTCTGACCTGCACCCTTGTGCCTACTTCTCTCGCACCTTCTCCCCTGCCCAATGCAACTATGACATCTATGATGCAAACTCCTTGCAGTGATCCTAGCCCTGGAAGAATGGCACCAATATCTTCAAGGAACCACACACCCAGTTACCATTATCACTGACCACAAAAATCTCTCCTACATCAAAGATCCTCGAAAGCTGTCCAGATGACAAGCTAGATGGTCTCTCTTCCTCCAGGACTTTGACCTACTATGGCAGGTCATCCCAGGAACCAAGATGGCCCCTGCAGATGCGCTGTCTAGACAAGACCATGTAGATACCACCCAGGACAATCAGGAGACAGCCATCTGCCCAGAGCCTGTCATTATCCAAGCACTAGACCTTGCCCTAGCTCAGAAAATTTGACTCTCCACCCAGTTGGACCCACTGGTACTTTGAGCCCTTGAAGCCTTGAAATTAGGCTCCCCCCTGTTTCCTTGCTCAACAAAAGATGACTGGCACATGACCAACAGCCATCTATATTTCAAAGGTTGCATATACATTCCCCCTCACAAACGACAAGCCATCACTTGCTCCATACATGACTTTCCCACCACTGGACACACTGAATGCTTCAGGACCAAAGCCCTACTGGAAAGTGACTTCTGGTGGCTGGGCCTCTCCTTATTTGTCAATGCTTTCATCTCTGGATGTGCAGTGTGCCAACAGAACAAAGTCAATCACCATCCTACTCATCCCCCACTCACCTTCATCCCTTCATCTTCACCCCTACCTTTCAAACAGCTCTTGGTTGACCTGGTTACAGATCTTCCTCCTTCTAGTGGACAGGACTCATTGATGGTTGTGGTCGACCACAGCCTTATGAAGGGGGTAATTCTCATCCCTTGCTCTAAAACCATAGATGCAGCCAGAGAAGCCAAACTTTTCCTCCACCATGTGTTCAAATGATTCAGTCTCTACAATTTCTTGATATCTGATAGAGGTCACAGTTCGCATCTGCCTTTGCCAGAGAATTAGCATGACTCCTCCACTATGACATCAAACTCTCCACTGCATATCATCCTCAAATGGATGGACAAACTGAGTGAACCAATCAGGAAGTTGAAACATATCTTCACATCTTTTGCACCAACAACCCTCGGAAATGGACAGATCTCCTTCCCACTGCTGAGTTTCACCATAACTCCATCCCTCACAGCTCCACTAAAGTTTCACCATTCACCTTGTTACATGGATATGAGCCCAGAGCGTACCCACCCCTGGAAAAGACCTTCCTCCCTGCCCTGGAGAATCACCTGACAACCCTGGAAGAAGCTTGAAAAGAGGCCTTAGCTGCACATGAAACCGCTCATCAGATCATGAAGGAACAAAACACTCAGAACTTTTCCCCTTGGAATGTTGGAGACAAGGTTTGGTTGGAAGTGACGAATCTCCACCTCAATTATCCCTCTAGGAAACTAGCTCCCAAGCAACAGGGACCCTTCAAAATCTCTCAAGTCCTCTCTCCACTCATCTACCACCTCTGCTTACCTGCCACCTGGAAAATACATGACATTTTCCATGGTTCCCTTCTCTCCTCCTACAAAGAGACCGAAGCACATGGCCCAAACTTCTTGAAACCTCCACTTGATCTAATTGGCACCAAAGAAGAGTATGAGGTTGAATGAATTGTTTCACATTGGGGTACTTCAGACGCCACAGATACCTAACCACATGGAAAGGATATCCATCATTGGAGAACACCTGGGAACCCAAATCAAACCTCTGACATGCATCAGAGATACTTGGCACTTATAAGCAGATCCACCAGCTCAGCTACTTAACCACAACGACATGCCTTTCACTCCAGCCCACAACAACTCCTCCATCATCAGACCTGCTGATGTCCCCTGGATCCTGGGACTCACTGTCTATCAACTCAAGTACCTCCAACTCCATGACCTCCCCCTTGACCACACCAAAACTCATTCCTGCTTTTGCTGGGAATCTGGGTGCCCCATCCACAATTAAAACTACAGGAAGTGGCATCTCCCCATAAGTACCCCCCTATAGATGCACCTGGCTACCACAACACCAGATCCAGAATCTTCGAATCCCACCTTAGCCACAGCCATTTCCCTTGGAATCTATATCTTCACTGTCTTTGCCTCTGCTCTCATTATGTTGTACATTCATCATCATTTCATCACTCCCTCTCCTTTCCCATGTCTTACTTCCTGACTTCCCCCACTTACGAACCTTCCCACATGCCCCCACCTGACTCACAACCCATCCAGATCACTCTCCTCTCAACGTCTCAGGTGTTTGCCCTCTATACCCTCATCATTGCCACCCCTGCCATCCTCATCACTATTGAAGGACTCTCCAGCTATCAAACTGACATCACCTGCCAACTCCTTGTTCAACTCCTCCATCACATCACACTTGCACAAATCCAGCACTTCAGAGCCTGCCCGAATGACATACCTGACATCTTTGGCCTCCCACTTTGCACCACCCTCTCCCTCCTGCCTGGACTGGTCCTTGAGCTGTTACACACCCACTCCTTCTACTGCTACCTGGAGGAGCTCCCCATCGACATCCTCTACCCAGCTTTCTGCCAGATCTACCTCTCCCTCACTCGAGCAGAACAACAACACTCACTATCACAGACAGACTGGGATTGCTCAGCAGACCACCAACTCCCCCTCCCCCATTCCCCTGGCCCTTCGAATCTCTTCATGTCCCACTTCCCCTACGCTCTCCACTATAGCTGATGATGATGTCATTTGAATCCAGATTGCTGAAGGGCAATGGATCACCTCCTCCACCTCACGAGTCCTGGTGTGCAACTTTGCCCCATCATCCCCCACCATCCACTATTACAATTGCTCAGATCTCGGTCACCATGGCACAGAATGTCTGCTCTATACCTGTCCCTCCTGTCAACAGATGGCACCTGGACACACTGCTCATCATTGTCTGGCGACCCAATGTGATCTCTGTTGTTGATGGGGACATTCAGATGATGTCTGCAATCTTCAGATCTGTGGTAGATGCGATGAGCAAGGGCATGTGGCAGATGACTGTCCAATCAACCCCCTATCTCAATCAGAAGCTCACTACACTTATGCTGGGTCCTACTCGGAAGACAATGACCTCAATACCCTTGTGGATGACAAGTGAGAAGCTTAGATATGTCAAGTCTGGGACTCAAATGTACAAAGGAGGTAATGTTACAATCTTTTTCCTATCTCATGTCTTCTTCCTTATCTCTGTAATATGCTGTCCTTACTTCCATTTTGCTCCTCATTATGAGGAGACTGATCACTACTTACTCGCTCTTACTTCTTCCTCTTCTCCCCTATTCCTACCACTCTAAGTACTCTGTCTCTCTCTCTCTCTACAGGACTATCTCCTCTTCTGATTACTTCTCTCACAGTAATCATGTGTCCCCAACCTTCCACATAGTTCTATGACCTTCTCCTTAGGTGATCCATAGTACTTGAATACCTGCTCAGCCTGTATTCTCTCCTCATTCTTGTTCTACACAATCACAGCATCAGTCTTGCAATCCACAACTCATCTGGTTGTGACTTAGTCCCCTTGTTCTCCATTCTTACCCAAAGACTTCTTTGAGGACAGTGTCTCTTTGTGAGTACCTCCCTCAGAGTAAGTAAACCCTTGCCCCTAGAACACAAGTCTGTCGACTTGTGTAACATCAGTGGAGGGCCACTCATATCCAAGGGAATCATAGTGGGTGTTGAGGATGTCAGCAGAAGAGTGATATGGACACAGAAAACACAGAAAGATGGATGCCCAAATCAGAATAGTACTTTCCAGCTCAGGCTACATCGCTGGCATCAGATTGTTGGCTCAGACCACTGTTGATCATGAATGCAGCTCTTCCCTGGCCTCATCTATTGCATGCTGAAGCTGAAGGTTGTTTTGCTTATCTTTGTTTCTGGGAAGATAGTGTTGACTGGTGTGAAAGGTACTAATACCTGATTCTTTGCCTCTCACTCCTTTACTGACCCATTATATATGTAGGTCAGAGAAGAGATCTACACTGCATTCAATATCATCTAAACGATGCATTGCGAGTTCAGGAAACCTTTACATCGCCAACACCACTTGTCAACAATGATGCTCACTTCTGAGTTGCGTCCAGCTCGCTTTTCATTTGCAGCCAGGCCCATTTTATTCAGACTGATTACAATGGTGCAAATTGGTCCTGATTTTCCTCCTTCGTTTCCCATGCAAAGGTGTTTACTTACTAGTGTACTCCTAGCCCAGAACTTGAATGTGTCAGCACCAGTGTATCACCGGCAACCAAGAGCCTTGGCTGGCCCAGGGATCATCTGGCTGGGCTTGAAGTTTATCAGACTGAATAGTAAGTGCGGTTTCTTCTTTTGGCTCCCTCCTCCATGAGAAGGACTTGATACTAACATTTCCCACTAGCATGCCATTTTCACAGACTTGCATATGTGGGTGGTCCTTTTCAGACATAGCTGTGTTCATGAAACATGGCAAGATCTGCAAGAGAAGAAAGTAACATCTGGCCTCCACACTGGCAAAGATTCAGGATGACCATTACACAAAAAAGCACACTTAGGATCTAGTAAACAAGAAATCCCGCCACAAGATTATGCAGTAGATGGTCCCTGCATACCAGCCGAGACATCTCCACCTGAACTTCAGGATGGCAGCAGTGATGCTGTACAAGTGAGAATGAAGCGCCTGAAACTGGAATTGCAACCAACAGTTTTTTAGTTAAATAGGTTGCCAAAGACAATGATGATCTGCCAGTGTCATTGTGCCATAGCCGCCAGGAAAGTTGTCATCTGCCATGTCAATTCAGAGATATGCTCCCGGAATCTTACATGCCTCTCCCTCCTCTTGACATGCTGCTCCCTCATCAGGACCTGCAAGTCAATACTTCCCCTGCCCAACTTGATGTCTTACCTTCCGGAAACTCACACACTGCAGCTTCAATAATTCCCATCATTCATCTCTGGTTTACCACTCAGCTGAATTCTTTCAGGTTATATCATATTTATGATGAGCAGACACTACCTATTTCTGATCCTGATGACTACTCAAGTGATGGTCATACTGTCTCCCAGACATCACCTACTTCTGATCCTGGTGACCTCTCCTGCGATGGTCATGCTGTATCCATCAAGGATCAGTACATGCCATATCCAAACAAGAGCTCTTTCCTACTGGGTGAGTGGTACTGGAATCAAGGGTCTCAGACATCTCAAAGTAGTTTCAGAAAACTGCTGGATATTGTCAGTGGGCCAGGATTTTGATCAGAGGACATCAGATGAACGAATTGGAGGGAAGTTGATCACAATCTGGGCATCTTAGATGCATCTCTCAGCAAATCTCCTGAGCAGCATGAGTGGCTAGCTGATGATGCTGGTTGGATGTGCACTGTGACGACCATTTTGGTCCCATTTCCCTGGCATTCCCTTAACCCTGGCCCAAAGCCATACACTGCTGGTGACTTCTACCATTGTTCACTCACCTCCATCATCCATGAGAAAGTGCTCCATGTGTCCAATATGAAAGATTTCCACTTGGAACTGTACAAGTTGTGCTGGCGACACCCTGAAGCCTGTACTGGCAACATACAGGTACATGGAGAAATGTACACCTCCAAGGCCTTTTTAAAAGCCCATCAGGACCTCCAGGACATGCCTCCAGAACTCAACTGTATCCCTCATGTTCTGGTCCAATGCAACTCAACTCACTTCATTTGGCAACACAAAACATTGGCCCCTGTATCTATACTTTGGAAATGAATCAAAGTACAACCAATGTCAGCCATCCACCAATCTATGTGCCCATGCAGCATATTTCCAGACTGTGGGTGATGTCCTATCACCGGTCGAGAACTCATGTAACTCACTGACATTGGTCAATTACCAGATGACTTCGGTGACTTTGTGTTAGAACAAGCAGGAAACTACTCACCAAGTGCAGCATTCTATACATATTGTCATAGGGAGTTCTTTCATGCCCAATGGTTGGAACTACTAGATGATGAATTCGTCAAGATGTATCAACATGGAATTGCACTTGTATGTGCTGATGGCATAGCAAGGCATCTATTTCTGCACATACTAACATATTCTGCTGACTATCCTGAAAAGTGAGTCCAAGCACAGAGGGTGTTGATAATATTACTGAAGAATTGTAGGGTTCTCATTATGAATATCCGCAACCTTGGGGAATGTCCATGCCCTCAATGTCTCATTCCTAAAGACTGCATTGAGAACATAGTGAGTGAGTGAGACATGTTACAATGACAACTGTTAGCCCATAAGGATGACAATGAATGAAAGTGAAAAGTTCATGAGGCCTGTGATCTCATCTACAAGGCCAACTATGTTGTGGACTCTGTTCAAGTAGAAGAACTCATGGCTGAGTCTCTGGTTCCAACTGAGATATGTCTTGGGATTTCATCACATATGATGATTTCTAACTATACACAGAACACTTTTTCTGTCCACCTTAGTCACCTAGAATTCAATTATTTCATTATGCTTGTTGTCAACCTTCTCCATGAGTTTGAGCTTGGTGTTTGGAAATCTCTCTTTATCCACCTTCTCCAAATCCTGGACAGCTGTAAAGGTCTCCTACTCAAGGACCTTGATTGTCAGTGCATACATCATTAGATTGGATAATGAGGGAGCAAAACACTAAAAGACAAATAGCTACTGCCAAGTGCCTACATTTGGGCAGGATACCATACGGTGTTTCTGAAGAAATGTGTCAGATTTGAAGAAAATGGCAGCATGTGATTACGAAGATATTTTACAGGTGAGTCATATTTTCTGAATGCAAGAAGGTGTTTAATGTGTGGGGTTATAGTGCACAATGCCAGTGTTTGTGGGACTTCTGTCCAAATCTCACAATGACAGAGTTTTAAAACTTCATTTTAGACTCAAACACTGGCATGGACTAGCAAAATTGCACATGCGCACTGACAACACACTGCACATTCTGGAGTCTGTCACAGAAGAGGTTGGTACAGAGATCAGGCAATTCATCTCTGAAACCTGCTCCGCATATGCTACAAAAGAGTTGAAGTGTGAAACTGAGTGCTGCATGAGAGCTGAGGCACGAAAAAAAGGTGGAGCCCCAGTATCTCATTCCAAGGACAGCAGTGGTGGTCATCGAGTCAAGAGATTGAGCTTGCATACATACAAGCTACATGCACTTGGAGATTATGCTGTGCACATCAGACTGTTCAGAATGACAGATTCATTTTCAACACAGCCGGTATACCTTTAATATATTTCTTCGTTCTGTCCTGATTTTCTTTGATGATTAGGGAGAGCTTGAACACCAAATGTGTAAGGGTCATTTCCATAGAACCAATCAGAACCACTTCGTAGCTCAACTTGCATTGATTGAGCGTCATGAAGTGCGCTTACAATGCATCCGTGCTTGTAGAATGGAAATTAACAAAAGAGATCCAACACCAGATGATCAGCAGCAACATTATGTGATTGGACACTCCCTAAATTTCCCTGAAGATCTCACTCAATTTGTTTAGAAGAACTCAGAAGATGTCACTGTGATGGTGAGCACATTGTTTAATCTGAAGAGTATGATTGAATCTTTTCATTGCCAGGGGTTTGTCCAAAAGCTGAAGCTACACCTGTGGCCTTGGCTCTGTGAGATTCACAGTCACTCAACTCCTCCAAGCGGCTTTGAAACGGAAGATCTGCCCACCAATGTTATCCTACCCACCCTCAGTAATGTCGCATTCAAAAACAACCGAATATACAGACATTTTATTTTCCAAGTCATTTACATGACCTATGATCTGTGCCACAAATCTGATTCAGTGAACCCACAGACTGATCACTGTGATATAATCCTCCTGGCCGCTGAGAACAATGTCAAGTCTGAAGGCCATTTTTTCCATTATGCTCATGTTTTGGGGGTCTATCATGCTAATGTGGTATTCCTTGGGCCCCATGTGAAGGACTACCAAGCATGAAGGATGGAGTTCCTTTGGGTGTGTTGGTTTGAGCTCCTGGATGAGCCTTCAGGCTGGAAAGCCTGCAAACTTGATCGGGCTAGATTTCTACCAATGAGTTCTGACAACACTTTCAGGTTCATCAGCCCTGCTGATGTTGTTAGATGTTGTCATGTTGTGCCCTCCTTTACTGATGGAAAACTGCACCCAGATGGAGTGGCCATGTCTCATCTTGCCTGTGACTCTGATGATTGGAAGGTATATTACATTAATCAGTGAGTCCAGTCCATTGCAAGTGTATAATTTAACTGAAGATTGCTCATAGTTTCATGGATCAGAACATGGTGATGCAATTGACTGTATCTGTCAACACAAACTTTGCATGTGTTTGCTATATTTGTCTGATTATTTCATCAGCTCACCAGTTCCCTGATGTATGTGGCATCCTAAAACTCTAAACTTACAGACATATAAGTTACACACTCTGGGAGACTATACCACTCAGATTCATCTCTTCAGAACAACAAATTTATACTTAACACAACTGGTAAAGTATCCTACTTCTCACTATTCACTGTTTTTACTCTATTTTTTGATATAGAATGAGCTCAAACATCATGTTGGGAAGAGAAGGTACACCCAAACTAGTCACAAGCACTATATTGTACAGCTGGCATGTATTGACCATTGTCAGGCCCATCTATGCTGAACCTCCCATTTGGTCACATGCCTCTCTGACCCTAGGCTTGGACACATCAGGGAAACTCCCAAAGAGCACATATTCAACACACCAAATGAGCATCATGATATTGGCAGAGCACAAAACTATCTGAACAACCTTTTACTTTTTGCATGGAACAATACTGGTGATCCAGCTGTGAACATACATTTTTATGTGATATTTGTACAAGTATCTCATGAGACATTGACAGAATTTTACCCTGAAGCTAAAAGCACACTTATCACCTAGAATCAGGACCATTCATGGAGTCTATTTGACCACAGAGACCTGGACCACAGCTCAAGATAGGTCAGACCTGATGATACTAAATCAAGTGGTGTTTAGGCACAATCACTTCTATTGCCACAACTTGATGCAAATCAACTACACTACATATGATGTTCAGCACACAAGATGTTGTCAATTCAAATACTGAACATCATGACATCATGATGTTGTCCTTGTCCTTGTCTGATCCCTTCTGTTATACTTGTGTCATTGGCATCTTCCATGCCAATGTCATTTATATCAGATCCAATCTTCTTGACTACCAACCTCACTGGCTTGAGTTCCTATGGATGCAGTGGTTTGAGCTAATTGAATTGCCTTCAGACTCTTGGGACAACCTCATGCTGGACACCCTACATTTCATCCTTATGATGGAGGATGATGCCTTGGGCTTTGTGGATCCTGCTGATGTTATCCAAAGTTGTCATATTATCCCAGCATTTGCAATGGACAAGCTTTATCCTGACAGTGTCACCATGTCTGGCTGTGCACAAGATGGCAATGACTGGAAACAATATTATATCAACAGGTGAGCTATAAACTACCAGTCATTGATCAAACTCAAGCACCAGACAGGTTTGTCGACCAAGACATGGCACTTAGATACCATTGGGGACTTGGGATTGGTCACACTTATTCACATTCTGTGGAGTATAGTGATGCTGGTGGTCATCTGAGCCAGCCTGGTATTCAATCCAATTAAAGTCACAGGGCCATGAATGTGAATATACAATTGAAGTTTGATAGCAATTGGTCAGGCCTGTAGGTGGAGAACAACTCAATGTGTGGATGATGTGAAAGTTGTTGATGGAACTGTCAAGTTAACACTTGTAGATCAGGAAGCCCTTGACTGGAAGGAAGGCTCAAAGAATGACTTAGGAAATTCAGGGCAAGAAAATGTTAATGAAGCTTGTGTCTCAGAGAACGAAGGAAATTCTATGGACATATACCATAGGCTAGGTAGTGATCCAGAATGGGCTGACAGGGATGACTAGGTTATAAACTACCAGATACTAAAACATTATCCAAGTTGACATTATTGTGGCCACATCATTCTTGTTATGCAAGTCGACAGACTTACGTCGAGGTCAAGATACTTACTCTAAGGGAGGTACTCATGAAGAGATGCTGCATCCTCAAAGTAAGGCAAAGGTTTAGAACAAGGGACAAGGGGACTAGATCACAACTTAGATGAGTTGTGGATTTGTAAGACTGATGCTGTGATTGCATAGAACAAGAATGAAGAGAAGAGTACAGGCTGGGCAGGTATTTAAGTACTACGGATTACCTAAGTAGAAGGTCGTAGAACTTGGTGGAATATTGGGAAAACATGACTACCGTGAGAGAGATAATCAAGGGGAGAGACAGTCCTGTTAGAGAGATAGGAAACTAGAGAGGAACAATCCAAGAGGAGGTATATACTGGAAGGGCGATTAGATAGTGTTTGGTCTCCTCATGTAGAGGAGCAAAGCGGAAGTAAGGATATCGTACTACAGTGATAAGAAAGAAGACATGAGAAAGGAAGAAAATTGTAACATTACCCCCTTTGTATACTTGAGCCCCAGGCTCGATATGTCCAATTTCCCTAGTTGTCATCCACAGGGGTGTTGAGGTCGTCGTCATCGGAATAGGTCCCCCCATGAGTGCTGCAAACATCTGGCTGGGCAAGCAGATTGACTGGGCAGTTATCAACCACATGCCCTGGGGCATTGCATCTTCCACAGATTTGAAGATTGCAGATGTTGTCAGAATGTCCCCATCTATGACAGAGATCATAGAGGGTCACCAAACAATGATGTGCCGCATGACCTGGTGTGGCTTCCCCACAGGTAGAGCAGATGTGTAAGGGGCAGAAGAACCTATGGTGATCAAGATCCGAGCAATTGTAACAACAGGTGTTGGGGGAGGAAGAGCGTGAGTGTTGAGCCAGGACTCTGGATGCAGAGGAGGTGATCCACTGGCCTTCTGTGATTTGGATGTGGATAATGTCCTCATCGTCTATGGTGGAGGGCGCAGGGGAAGTGGGACATGAGGAAATTCGAAGGGCCAGGGGAATGGGGGAGGGGGAGTTGGTGGTCTGTGGAACAATCCCAGTTTGTCCACGGCAGTGTTGTTGCTTGGCTCAAGTGAGGGAGAGGTAGATTTGGTGGAATGCGGGATAGAGGACGTCAACCGGGAGCTCCTCCAAGTAACTGTGGAAGGAGTGGGTGTGCAGCAACTCGAGGACTGGTCCAGGCAGGAGGGAGAGGGTAGTGCGAAGTGGGAGGCCAAAGATGTTAGGTAGGTCATCCGGGCAGGCTCTGAAGTGTTGGATCTGTGCAAGCACGATGTGGTGGAGGAGTTGGATGAGGAGTTGGCAGGTGACATTGGTCTGGTAACTGGGGAGTCCTTCAATGGCGATGAGGATGGCAGGGGTGGCAATGACAAGAGTATAGAGGGCGTAGATCTGAGATGTTGAGAGGAGAGCGATTCGGATGGGCTGAGAGTGGGGCAGGGATGTGCAGGAAGGTTTGTCAGTGGAAGAGGTCAGGAGATAGGACATTGGGTAGGAAAGGGATCAGTGGAGTGATGGTGAATGTACAAAATAATGAAGGCTGAGGTGAAGATGGCGAAAGTATAGAGTCCAAAGGAAATGACGGTGGCTAGTGTGGGGT
>JBBPMO010000155.1:0-47506 GCA_038090315.1 Xanthoconium stramineum | reverse complement strand
AATAAATTATCTTTTTCATTTGTTTTTCTTTTTTATTATATTCGGATAATTGGATTTCCAAAATGTGGCTGGCTTGCTGCGCTGGCCACTCCTTTCGTTGTCCTCCGTCGACCCGCCATGTGTTGGGTCATGTGAATCTATGGCCCGTTCCGACATCCTCCGTCTATCACAGATCATCGTCCATCGATGGCTCTCCAGGCACGAACTCGTTTTTCCCTTGCAGAGACCGCCCAAACATCAGTTAACCGATCCAGTGGTATACAGTCTGTCGTGTCCAGGTAACAGTAACTCATAGCTCGGAACATACCGGAAGGCGGTACAGTCGCTGAGAACGTTGCCCAAAGCTTACCATTTGACGTTGGGAGATGAAACCACTCAGAGTTTGAAACACAAACTTAATAAGCGGTCCTCATCCACACCCACAGCACTCGAAGCGAGCTCGTTGAGAATAGTACATGCCAGTTCCTATGCACACAGATTCAGATCAAATGCGGCGAGCCGACCCCGCGTTCCGACCCGAGGGAATTTTGGCGTGGGGAATGTTGAGATCAAGTATGTATGGAGGCGGATCTGAGTTGCGACCGCCTTTTCATGTTTCGTTTCACAAGCATCACAAAATTCGAAGTGTGGGGTAGTGCATCGCCCCAGGAACCTAGGTCCTCTTATGTCAGTCGTGCTGACCCAGGCTTTATGCAATGCCTCGACCGAGCACAGCGTGGCTTCCAGACTCTGTGTTCCTTTCTGGACCGCCAAGGGTTTTCATGCCCAGGTATGATGGACTAGCGACCCAACCAGAAAACATGTCACCTTCTTTGGCATGTATGGCGCGGGCGCGACAGCAAAATGTCATTACGCTATGTAAGCACCCCCACGCAACCACCCACTCCCCACGCCACGACTCACCGGGTATTGATGTGCCTTGGCCGATATTCCATGGACACGAGGTCGGTCTTTTCCCCATTAGTGGAGTCGTACGAGACGCAAGCCAGAGGCATTGGCAATTTGGTGATCATGGCTGGCCCGCCTCTGCCGTAAACTGCCATCAACTCCACAAGAGTCGCGTCTAATTCGGCCCACCAATGAGCGTGCAGCAGGGACAACACCCAGAGTTTGGAATGGAGATCCCTGCGTATCCGGCGATCCGCAAGGACAAGGGAATCATAGAATCGTATGCAATGGAAGGCGAATCAGAATTGGAACCCCGTTCGATGGCTATGGTAAACGGTCGCAAGTTGCCATTCAGACCAACCATACGACGGCATGCGCTCCATCCAAGTGATCAACGAGCCCATGTACGTATGCAGGGTCCCGCGGGGGGGTGGCCAACTTGCCACATGTGAAATTCGACCACTGCCTTGCCATGTGTCGCGCATGTCAAATTCCGGGTTTCAATTAGAGTGCAAGGAGGAAACAAACGCACGAAATTACGTTCGGGGGATCGTGTCGGGTGAGTATATACTGATACCAACCCATCACGTTGCTAGGTGATGGTGGATGTCCTTCATTCCGGAGAAGACCGACAGACGAAAACTGCGAGTTGAAACATACCACATATGTTAAACCGTTTCATGCAACATACCCAAAGAAAGATACAGTTTAGACTCACTCGAGAACGTTACGACAGCCCACACCAAATCTTGTCCATGCACGTTAGGGGCAGGTGTGATCGCCTCAGGTGTCATAACTATACGGAGGTAAAACACAGACGTAATCGTCAGTAAACGAGGGTATCCATGAGTAATATTCACCCAAACTTGTTCCGAAGAGCAGACAGAAGATCCGGTTATAACGCAGGAACTGATGGCCGAGAATGCCTGGTGGACACGGATCATCGATCATGAACACTAACCAAAGGGCTTATCAATTGAGAAGCTCTGCGATTATGAGGCCCAACAGTAGACGACCCCGATGGCGGAGGAAGACACAGTCGTGATGATAAGTCCTCAAAATGGATATATAAGTATGTGCATACGTCGAAGCTTCTGCCGCGCCAAACTATAAAGTCGAGAAGGTTGACTCGTGACAGGTGATGTGAGTGCAAACGACAGATTAGACTACTCTGTGTCATCCGCGTCGTCTTCTTGAACCTGTCGTCAAGCATGGGGTGTGCTTCGCAGATAGGACGTCATACACAAGTGTGAAACGGCTCTCAACTTACATGTAACCTTGCTACAAATATCCAGGGCTGGAGGGCTAGCGCGTTACCTCGTGACTCGTCGTGTGGGGAAGACCTGAAACGTGTCACAACGAGCCATCGCAGACCCGAGCGCTGACCCGCACGCACCCCGTGGCACAAATAACTCACGCAAACCAGCACATTCCACGCAGAGAATGCAGTCCAGGGGAACTTGGTTAAAGGGGCGGACGGATCCTGTGAGAGGCGCTGCGTTAACGTTCCAAGTGAGTCGACTTTGCCGAGAGCTTGATCAACGCCAGTTCCACGCAGGAGTACCACTTTTGTAAACGCCCCCCTATATGTTCCATTCTCACTGTGCAGTCACGATGGCTTTAGGCGCTCTTGCCACGTCAAGCCATATACGTGGAGACTGTGACCTGGCCTCGACTCAGGAGAGAGCGCAAAGACGTTTCATCTGCGGATTCGAGGGGACCTGCCAGGCGGCAGCAACGTCACGATGGTACTGGTGAGCGCCAGATAGATGTAATGTGATGACGGCCCTGGTAGATAGGTGAACTGGCGAAATGAACTCATGTACAGTGTGAAACTGAAAGTGATGTTTTCCACGGTAAGTTCGCTTCAACGATACTCAACTAGGACAGTCTGAGAGCAGCCACAATACAACAGTGGACTTGCAACCTGAGAAATCCTTCATCAAGGCAAGTCCTCCGATCCGAAACATCTACAACCTGTGTATGTATGAATTGAGGCACGCGCCTGTCCGCGTTAGATTATCATCATTCCAGACACTTTGTAACATCCCAGTATGTGCATGGGCGGAACGATTGCCGTTGAAGGTTTGGACAGTGTTGGTGAAACAGCGCTTCTTATCCTCTCGAGTCATTCCTGGGGCCTTATGGCACCCAGGCGCAAGGTTGCCGAGGAACCGAATCCTGACGCGGCACGCGCAGTGCTTCTACTCGCTCAGGAAATAAATGGTCTGAGGCGACACTAGGTTGTAATACCTATGCAGGCGTCCGCGTCAACCTGAGATGCGGATGGAGGTAGGTCGAACAGCACGAGTAGCTGCCAGCCTGAGGTCCGACCCTAGGCCTGGGCGCTGACGAGCCTGAGTGGCAACGATGATGTCGATAAGTAATAGATCAATGGATCATTGACAGCGCACCAGATTCGAAACAGCCTGTACAATTCTTCACCAAGCTCAAGGCAAAAACATCGATAACCCGTGTATGAGTCGACAACACACCTGCCAGTGTACGCGCTAATCATCTGCATCAGTTCCCACACTTTGTACATATATACTGCGTACCCTATGGCAATCCAATCAACTTCAAGCCCCAAGATGAGTCGAACATTCAACATTTTAAACATGGCAACCTTGCAACCAAGAATAAGTGCCCCAGGCTGGTGCTTACGTCCTCTTGAGTCACGCCCTGATCGCAAGACCGCCGAGGAATTGACCCATTCCTGTGTTTGCTGGCTGGCCATGATGCGCGGTCTATTCTATTCGCTCGGGATATAAATAGGCGACAGCGGAAATGACCTAGCGAGCCATGTATGGAAGTCCACAACGCAGCACGAAGCTCGTTCTTGCCCCCCAAACCCTGATCTGAGCGCTTAGACGTCCTCGGGCGATCGTTGAAAGTGCTGAAGGATCTGCTGGTTCCAAGACGGTTAGTAATTCTTGGAAATGTTTAGGATACTACCTCTGCGCCCATCATTTGGCTCACGCATTGCATACAGAGTCTTCGTGGACGACCAGAAACCCGGCAGCCTAGACGCCTCTTCATGGAAGCTCGTGAAGTAAACACAAGGAAGTTCATAAAGACATAATGGGCGTCATGTTGGAGCCACAGGATTTCACACACCCATCTTCTTCGGCACATTGCTCAACGCCCTCGCTCCAACGTGACAAATAAAGTACCACCTCAAGGCCTCAACCTTGATCATCACATGGCACGCACTGTATCCTTACATGCATTCTCCTCATGTCGCTCTGGATTCCTCCCTTCTTAATGCTGGCTTCCGTCCAGTCCTCGTAGCTGACAGTGTCCCCTCATTCGAATCGAGCAACTGATCAGTGGGCTTTTCATCCCTGAATATTCCAGATTCAGGTTCACTGCAGTGACCGCCCCGTTCAATCTCGTTCTAGTTTATGCCTCCCCGTCCTTTCGAAGTAGCCAATTCAATCTTCCTTGGCTGGTACTTCCCGATGTGGTTCTTGATGGGGGCTATCCCCGGTATGTTTCTCCAATCGTCAATGTACTGAGGATGGAGTCTTGTATCACTGACGAAACTCTCGAATCAGCGGCCTTCATCGGGTTGAACGCGTTTGCGAGAACGCCTCTGCCGCGATACGAGGATCCCATCCAATTTTTGATCGAGACTAATCAGCAAGCCTGGGAGGACCTAGTAAATCATCCCTTCCCCCGCCAGATGGCCAGGGGCACAGCACCCCTCAACGGTTTCCGACACTACATGATCGTAAGTGGACCCAATTCCGCGTCCCCTCGGCCAATTCACCCCAAGTCATAGCAAGACGCCACATACCTCGAGTTTTATGCTCGAGTAAGGATGCAGTCCATCGCAAGTTCAAGGTCCGGGGCGACCTTCAAAGACCTGGAGACCTTCGAGGGGAAAAAGTCTAACAGCCTCCAGTATGCAAAGACGCTGCGGGAAGTCTGCGAGAAGCAGCTGGGAATTCCTCAGGATGTCGTTGCAAGTGAGCCAATGTCGCAACAGCTGAGGAATTCGATTGCGCTCTATGAGCGCGTTGCTCGTGAGGGCGACTGGCTTGAGTGCGTCTCATGACGAATTTGGCTCTCGGACTTGTTGACTAACACGTGCTACGCTATTCAAAGCATGCACATCGTGCTTCTGCCATGCATCATGGTGAATGGTTGAAGGACTGTTTGTATGAATGAAAGAGCTGATAACTTTCAGGGATATTACACCATTGCCGACAAGTTGCTGAATGACCCAGAAACGATCAGAAGTACGCTCTTTATCTTGCATCTGGTTGAAAAAGACTGGACAGCGTCTTCCAGATACCCCATATTATACCCTGTGGATTCAAGAGAATGCATACGGAGGGAGGTTTGAACGCTACAAGAGTAGGGACTCACCACGTGTGCGCTCTATATCCGATGCAAACCCTCTTTTCAGAATTCATCGACGACCGAATCAACAAGCTCCCCGAGAGCGAGAGAAGGTGGAAATACTGGGCCGATATCTTCCGAGAAGCATGCCAAACCGACAAGGCTTTCTTTGACCTTGCATACGAAGACCTCAAGTACGACGTCATCAGCGATGGTCGGTACAAGATCCGCAGCTACGGCAAAAACGGACTCTACCTCGTCCCCGGCGAAGGCGGCAGCGTCACGGCGCTGCAAGATGATCCCGATCTCGACGAAAACTGGGCGGTTCGCTTCACTTTCGGTTGACGTGTTGACGACCGAGCTAACTTCTTGATGGACAGTGGGAGCTGACGAATGCCAGGGACGGGTATTTGATCAGGCACGTTGTGAGCGGGACGTTACTCGGCGTGTCTGTCACGGAACAGTATCCGCCGTACCATGAGGTCAATAGCAAGGGCGAAGGGTGTCAATCTTGGTCGCTCAACCCTATCTCCTCTCCCGGGAAACAGATGTATCAGTGAGCCTGGTCCCGCGTCTACCTGTCGCACTCCAAGGCCTCATGGATGGTCTCGACAGATTGCTGGTCTCATCCAAGTTGCAGTTCTCGCTCGACGTAGACGTCAGTGGGAACAGCTCGAGGGTACGAGTGGCCAGACGACATCGTATGTTTTTTCAGCGCTGAGATTGTTCTTTTTAGGTATTCGTGGCGAATGGGTACCCGGGTTCAAGTCAGCTCTGGTTACTGGAACCCGTTGCTTGAGCTCGGGGTGTCGATCGTTGGAGAGAACAAGGTTGGCCACTGTATATGTATACACAATTATCAAGTCGTCGTATGAATGGCGTAATTTATCATACCTGAGTTTAGTCTAAAGATCGCTCACGGTGACGCTGCAATAACCACGGGAGGGGACCGGAAGCGGATCGGGAACGAAACAATAACTTGGTGGTGGTGGGGGAGCAACTCCGCGGAACCGAAGGATGTCAACATGCCACGTGGCGAAACGAGACAAGTCACAACCTTGCGCGACGATGATCAAATGCTCGATGCAACATAGGAACGTTCATGAGTAGCGCGCTCATTTTTTGCGCATCTTGACACAAACACTACCCAACCAAATCATTGAATGCCAACGGCAAAGATGATCTTCGCTGCTCTTCAAGGACTCGGACGTATGTATCCAGGTCGCAGGTGGATGTAGATCGCTGTCTTGCTTGCATGCATGTTCAAGTACAATATCTCTGTCAAGCATACAGAAAACTGTGGTCGAACAGATCCAGTTCTACACTGCTACTTGATCCGCGAGATGTTCAATGTCACCCCATATACGTTCGCGGTTCTGCATCGACCCGGATCGCATACACCACCAGATGTACGCCCCATGTTGATGTGCGACGAGGTTGGACTCACAGGACAGAACGTGTTAGAAATGATTTGGAGGGCCCTACGAGCCAAGCGTTTGTCTACGGCCTCCATGGGCCCGGTAGAGACTGAGCGGTTTGATCAAATATTGTTTCGGGACCAGATGGCGGCGCCTCAATTCCAAGACCGAACGCCCAAGCGAACGCCTCCCGTGATAAGCACTTCATGGTTTGACTTGCAGTAAAATATCTTTCAGTCTACAACGAAGAGAGACGAAGTGCCAACTTGCTTGCACCTTCTTGCTCGAAGTCCACCCTCGAGGCCACGCCAACTCGCTCGCTGGCGCATCTCGGGGCTTTTTCGCCCAAGGTCCACCGTCGAGAGCGAGTGTCTTGTGTTATCAACTCTCGAGTACCCGCATGGTGTGCTTGGTGTTGTGTGTGCCAACGCTTGCCAACGGAGTGCGAGCGCCACCGGATCGTAGACTCATGACAGTCATATTGGACAATGGCTCGTCCGTAAGTAGACGGGGCGTCAGCTTGGGGTCGTGAGATGTCAGGTCGTTGCGAGGCAGGAATTTTTAATTGACGGATACCCCAAATGACTCGTGTAACCTACACAAGCTGTCAAAGAATCGAAATTCTGAGGTTTACCATGTGTTTCATCTGATATTATAGGCTGCATTACACTTCTTTCATCCTAGAGCGGACTATCGGAACTTTGAACTTGGGTAGAATACATGGTAGGGCGCCTCGATGTAGTATGTGGTAAGCGATCTGAAACTCAACCCGACGAGTCCGCACGTTCCCGAATCGGCATTCCTTTTGAAAGAGCATCACTAATATCCGTTGCAGACGTTTGATTATGAGTTGGGCTTGCGCAAATGTAGCAGTGATGATACATGGGGTTCGTGAAGGGCTTATGTAGATATAGATATCAGGAGGGAAAACCAAGGGAAAGAGATGAAAAGTTGTGACCTCTAATGTATGCCATGTCCGGAATGTATCTTTTTGCGTGAAGAAATGTAGGGGGTCTGGGATGTGATGTGTACAGGTTCTAGCAAAGGCGTCGTGGCGCGCCATGTCCGTGCCACCCATCCGAGTTCCGGTCCCCATCCCGAGCCATGAATAACGGTATGGCCGACCCAAAGGACCGAGACTACCAGCAGATTAGTTTGATAAAGGTAACGTTTCCCCCCGCACAAACCGTCGCGCATCACATTCCCAACCTCGAGTCGTTCCACGTTATCGATTCCCGGGCCGAGGCCATCATATCGACAGTGTATCTTTCCACCGTTTGGAAATAGCCTCGCTCCTGAACACTTCGTGCAACACCTCCCTCACGTCCTCCACGTACACAAACCGGATTCCCGTCTTGACGCTCTCCGGAACGTTCTCCTCGATGTCAGCGCGATTTGCAGCAGGTGCAAGGATCGTCTTGATACCTGCCCGGTGTGCCGCGAGGATCTTCTCCTTGAGCCCACCGACCGGGAGAACTTGACCCACGAGCGAGATTTCGCCAGTCATTGCTACCAAAAGGATAGTGCGTTCAGCTACACGGTTGAAACCAACCAAAGAAATACTTACCAATGTCAGGACTTATCTGCGTCTTCGTAAACAACGAGACAAATGCAGATACGATAGCAGTCCCAGCGCTCGGCCCTTCCTTGCCAATGCTACCCTCGGGCATATGCACGTGTATGTCGCGATCGGTCAAGAACTGCTCTTCCGGCGATGTGGTTATCCCAAGTTCGTACGCGTGCGCCTTGACCCAACTCAAACCGATCTGAGCGCTTTCTCGGATGACCTCGCCGAGCTTTCCAGTCAGCTGCAGACCGCCTTTGCCTGGCATGCTCTAATGTTACACGTAAGCTCGGGTTGGCGCGATAATATCAGTCAAGCACTCACTGTGGCTTCGACCGGCATGACAGCACCCGAACCGTTGCCCAGGTAGCCTAAACCCGTGCTAACGCCAGGCGGCGGAGGGTTCACGTACATCCTATCCTTATGGTACACAGGCGGTCCAACGTAAGCCTTCAAATTCTCTGGAGTGATCCTGACATGGATACTTTCGGGGACTTTGAGCGGTTGGCGTTCTTGAGTTGTCACAGTTTTGCGCTCCGACGATTCATGGATCGCGGCTTCAGACGAGGTTTCGGTTGGTTCATTTGATTGGGGCTGTTGGGATTCTACCGTCTGCGTTTCCGTACTAGATGATTTGGGGCTCGGTAATGGTTCAGGGAACACATCCTCGCCGAGGTCTAGAATCAACTTCAGTGCCGCTTTCCGGTATATCTGTGAGGGAATCAAAGATTACAGTAAACCCTGGCCGTCGAATCGTACCTTATCGATGTGTTTCTTCAAATTCCGCACACCACTCTCGCGGCAGTAATACTTGATGAGAACATCTACGGCAGATGGGTCGAGGAGGACGTCTGCGTCTTTAAGTCCAGAGGCTTCCTTTGCTTGAGGACCAAGGTATTTCTCCGCGATGACACATTTCTCCTCTAGGACATAACCACTGACCTCGAAAACCTCCATTCGATCAAGCAAAGGCGCGGGTATAGTGTCAAGAGTGTTCGCTGACATCAATTCGTAAGCACGGTTCCCATAAAGTAGATATATATGTGGCTCTCACCGGTGCAAACGAAAAGAACACGAGAGAGGTCAACAGGCACATCCATACTTTATGCGCCGGGTCATGTCATCATGAGCCTCACAAAAACGGAGAACAATACGCACTAATGGTCTAGGAATCCATTGTTCTGTTCTGGGTCCAACATCTCCAGAAGCGCGCTCGCGGGATCCCCGTTGATTCCCCTTCCGATCTTGTCTACCTCGTCGATCAAAACCAAGGGATTTTCCGTACCAACCCTTTTCAAGGCTTGGATGATCTTTCCTGGGAGGGCACCTACGTATGTCCTCCGATGCCCCTTAATCTCAGCAACGTCGGTTAAGCCACCGACAGAGAACCGGAAGAATTGTCTATTTAGTGCACGTGCAATGGATTTGCCGATAGATGTCTTCCCGACACCGGGAGGACCGACTAGGCAGATGATCTTGCCTTCGACCGTCCCGCGAAGCTTACCGACAGCGAGGAACTCAAGGATACGATCCTTTACATCCTTGAGGCCGTAATGATCTTCGTCGAGGACCTTCTGGGCATGCGTGATGGAATAATTCTCCGGAGAATGTTGACCCCAGGGGATCTAGAACAAGAATGAGTATCAAATAGAACGAAGAAAAGAAAAACCAACCTGCGTAAGCCATTCCAGATAGTTGCGAGTCACGCTTGCCTCCGAAGCCGCAGGTTCCAATCCCATAAGTTTGTTCAGCTCTTCGTCAAAGACTTTGCGAACGCCCTCAGGCATTTTCAACGCAGCAGCTCGCTCCTTGAACTTTTCAATAAGTTTGTCCTTGCCGTCCGACTCCATGCCAAGTTCCCTCTTGATGCCTTTTAGTTGCTCCATCAAATAGTACTCCCGCTGTCTCTTGGCAATCTTGCTATCGACGTCGCGAGAGAGCTTACTCTGCAACTGCGCGTTAATGAGCTCTTTCTTGAGCACCAGGAGCGCTTTACGTAGACGGTCCTCCACAGTAAGACTCTCCAAGACATCTTGAAGCTCGCGAACTTCACCACTCGATACGGCCGCTGCGAAGTCTGCAAGTTTATCGGGTTCGTCGAAGACATTCGAAGCGATTTGATTGATCGAGAAGTTGGTAATCTGGTCGCGGAAGAGTGGGTTGAGCTGAGCGATGTCCTTGAATATGGAGACGATTTCTGACATAAAGGCACGGATATACTGATCGTCCTTATTGTAGGGCTGGGTGATGAGGTTCTCGACTTGGACAATTGAGATGGCATGGTTGTACAGGAAGGACGTCTGTACCGGGCCTGTCCCCATATGAAGGTCACAACCTGCTACACGAACAATGTTCCAATTACTTACCAGGAGGGAACTTGGAGACTTCGCCATTGGTGACCTCGGCTGCTGGTGACGGGGGCGGTGTCTCTGGTGGTGCGACAGTTTGGGCCTCCTCCGGCGCAACTCTGGCGAGCGGGGGATGGTCTCCGGCCTTGAGTAAGTCCGTTATTTTTATCCGGCGGTGAGGATACAGCACAGCCGTGAGACCTTCCTCCTTTTCATCGCCTGAACCAGTATTTGCTGAAAAGACGCTGGTAATCTGAGCAAAAACGCCGACAGGGTGCACTGAGTTGATATCCGTGATGATGTCGCTATCCGTATTCTCGTCCTCGAGAAGGAAAGCACCAAGGTAGGGTTGTCCACGCTTCATCATCTCCTTAATGGCAGCGACGACAGCGGGATTGCGAACGACAACGGCCTTGTAAAAACCGGGAAAGAGGGGGCGTCGAGCGATGGGAAGCGCGAGGACCTGGGGATATATTTCCGGGACGGACTGCTTGGCTATCGAACTTGGTGTGGGAGTCCGTTGAGGTGGAGGAGGCTGGGAGTCACCTGGATCACTACTGTCTCCACCTGAGGACGAGGGTGGTGAACCAGAGGAAGAACCAGCGGGACCTTCGTCCTGCGAGCTTTCCATACGTGCATGGTCACCACTCTTTGCCCTCGGCTCGGCTTCTTCGGACTCGTCCGGCTCCGCGACGTCAGTGGGGTCGTCTGATTTGTTCGGCCAGCGGGGGTAGTACAAGAGTGGCGACGACCGCGCAGCAGAGAGTCTTGAAGATGTGAAAGACCGGTAGCTGGCTAATTGGTTCGCAATGAGAGAACCGGATGACAGAGTGGGTGGTAGTGGGATGGCGTGCGGAAGTGTTGGTCGTCTAGAAGCCACACGCCACGCAGCGCTGGCACGAAAGCTGCGAAAGGGCATTGGAAGGCAGGTGACCTCCACACCCAGCTAACAAACTGCGCTCCAACTCGGAGTGGTGAGTGAACACGGCCAACTCAGCGTCCAAATGCAAAACGCGTACCGAACAGGATGACTCAGCAACACTTTCCCAGCTTCAATATTTACTCTGGCTACTCAACCATCTGCAAGAATTGGGAAAGTGTTTCAGATAAGAAATCAGACAACATTCTTCCCAACCATCGCCAATCCAGCAGTACAGGATGGCAGAAATTCACGACCAGTTCGACACCATCCTGATTCTGGATTTCGGATCGCAGGTCTGAGACTTTCCACCTTCGATTGCCAATCTTATTTCTATCTCCATCGCTACAGTACAGTCATTTAATCACCAGGAGATGTCGTGAATTGAATGTCTACGCAGAGTTGATGCCCTGCACGACGTTCCTCAAGGACGTCCATTTCAAGCCCAAAGGTATGCTTGATCATTTCTTCCAGTAATCCAGGCGAAATATTCATCCGAGACAATCGTCATAGGGATTATCCTCTCAGGATCCCCGTACTCGGTGTATGATTTAGACGCGCCGCATGCCGATCCTACGATCTTTGAACTGGGTGTCCCGATCCTTGGCATTTGCTACGGATTGCAGGTTCGTCCTCGCCTACAACCTGATCCAATCCGGACGCCTCACTCGTTTCGTCCACGATGCTCGATAGGAAATCGCGTGGAACTTCAAGGGTCAGGTTGAGAGATGTGATCATCGCGAGTACGGTCACGCGACCGTTCAAATAACTCGATTCGGTCAGGGCTCGGTTGACGCACTTTTTGAAGACCTGGGCGATGAAATGCAGGTACGCATCTCGCGTTCATAACATGTCGTCACTTTTTTTATCACCTAACACTGGTTCGGCTTACCAGGTCTGGATGTCTCACGGAGATCAACTCCAGGATCTTCCCAAAGATTTCCACGTCATCGGTCGAACAGAGAATGCACCGTTTGCTGCCGTCGCTCACAACACGAAGCCTATTTATGGCATCCAGTTTCATCCCGAAGTCACTCACAGCCCAAGGGGCAAAGCAATGATCTCTCGCTTTATTCTCGGCATCTGCGGGTGCAGAGCAAACTGGACAATGGTAGTCTCGTTCGTATTCCGGGATCACAAGTGGTACTGAAACGTTAATCTCAAGGAAGAGTTCATCGGGAAGGAGATCTCGCGCATCAGAGATATTTGTGGACCCAAAGGACGAGTCATTGGTGCCGTCAGCGGAGGTGTTGATAGCACTGTCGCTGCCAAGCTCATGCACGAAGCTATCGGCGATCGGTACGCAACGATTCTCGACTGTCGTTATCTGTATGCTAACTGACTCATTAAAATTGTTAGCTTTCATGCCATCATGGTCGACAATGGTGTCCTTCGTCAGAACGAAGCTAAGCAAGTCAACGAGATGCTCAACAGAGACCTGGGTGTCAACCTCACGGTTGTCGACGCGTCTGATCTATTCCTCTCTCGTCTCGAAGGTGTCGAAGACCCGGAGCAAAAACGTAAAATCATCGGGAACACCTTCATCCATGTGTTTGAAGCGGAAGCTGCCAAGATTGAGGCTGCAGCTGAAGAAGAGGAAAAGCAAGGGGGTGAGGCAAAAGGCCTAGTCGAGTGGCTTTTGCAGGGCACGCTCTACCCAGATGTCATCGAGAGTATCAGTTTCAAGGGACCGAGCGCTACGATCAAGACACACCATAATGTTGGTGGGTTGCTGAAAGATATGAAGCTGAAACTCATCGAACCTCTGCGTGAACTTTTCAAGGGTAAGTCGACGTCACTTACGCGAGGAGCGGGATGCTAACTTGAACTTCATACTATAGATGAAGTTCGGGCATTGGGTCGGCTGCTGTCGATCCCCGCACCACTGGTCCAACGTCACCCCTTCCCAGGGCCTGGTCTCGCGATCCGGATCCTCGGGCCCGTCACGCGGGAGCAAGTGAAGGTCCTGCAACACGCCGACAGCATCTACATAGAAGAGATTCGCAAAGCAAACTTATACAATCAAATCAGTCAGGCATTCGCGGTTCTTCTCCCCGTCAAAGCAGTCGGAGTCATGGGCGACAAGCGAACATACGAACAAGTAAGCTTTCTGCCCGTTTTGGCCCTTTTCATCTTGATCTGAAGTCCCAAATCAAGGTAATCGCGTTGCGTGCGGTGCAAACGGAGGATTTCATGACGGCTGATTGGTGCGCTCAGCTTTCTGCTAGCCCATGACTTGAACATCATATCCCATTCTACTTGTTGCGGCACACAGGTACGTTTTCCCGGCTGAGGTCCTGAGGCGGATTTCCTCGCGTATTACGAACGAAGTCAAGGGTGTGAATCGCGTCACCTACGACATTTCCTCGAAGCCGCCTGCAACGGTCGAGTGGTTATAAAAGAAGATGGTTTGTAGACAGCTTTCGATTTCGTCTTTGGTAGAGGCCCGTAGACGGGGATCAACGCTTGATACTGAGCCTGTCGCGAGTCAGGCGGGAGTGCTGAACTAGAACTGTTTGACCACAATTTTTCGTACCCCTAACGGAAATGTCCGTAGAAACTTGGTACTGGATGTTGCCTTGTTACTTTACAGGCCCCATGCATTGTGAATGCGCCAATTGCATGTCCTTTTTGCCATTTTCGCACGAGGCTGGATGGCTCTTCTTCGCCGCCGCGTAGTATATTTCCTTATCGCGTGTGCGCGGTAGACGTCCCTTCAGTGCAACGAATCCTTTACAATACCGTGTATGTCGGCCAACAATTTCGCGGAAGCAAAGCCACTTGTAAGGTATCAAGTATCGTCAAGTGTATATCGATGTTTCTGTCAAGCGTACGGAGACTGTGGTCAAACAGATCTAGTTCTACACTCCTTGATCCGCGAGATGTTCAATGTTGAGCGCTAATCCCTATATACGTTTGCGGTTCTGCATCGACCCGGATCGCATACACCGCCAGATGTATGCCCAATCAAGCTCAGCAGGAAAGCCTGTGGTCAGCGGAATGTGTGCACTCCATTTAGAGGCAGGATATCCTCCGGGACCACTGGCTGAGGGCTTCTTCGGCGTTTGAGTTGGTACAGGAATCCACCACGGCGCGTTGTTGTATATCCATGCGCGCGCCAGGTAGTCATCTCCCAGGATCTTCGTGCGCAGCGAACGCGAAGTGCTCGCAAGGTCGAGAAGCGCTTTGAGGGGTAGGAATGAGATGATGTGAATGAGTACATCACTGGGTTACTTTCGATCGTCGAGCAACTCGTAGATGATTCAACCTCGGGGAGCCACAAGGGCTGTTCGTCCTCCGACGGAGAAACCGGGAAGCTGTCGAAAACAAATCAGAAACTATTCTAATGCGCCGCAGAAGAATGAAGACTTACCGATCGGGAGCTATCCACAACCACAAGAGTCCATCGAACAGCAGCCGTTGTTTCGCGATCTCGACATCTCCGATTTCTTCAAGCTCTGAAAGCAGCTGCTTTGTGAGCCATTCGAAGGCGTCCAGCGTTTGCAGTTGCAGTTCTGCAAATTTTCCGTAATTGAAATCGTCGAGATACGACGCGTCACCCTGTTCCCACGCGAGCTTCCACAACCTCAACGGTGTCATCTGGCCGCGCGTAGCGAGAGCCAAGATATCAAGTGCGAATGTTTGCACCATCGCAAACTCATACCCAACGAAGTCGATCTTTCTTGAACTCCGCAGGTGGTTTCACCACGCCCCCATCCTCAAATGCCTCTCCCATAACACAATGGGGTAGGACACGAATGTCGGTTTCGGGATTCCAGTCGTCTTCATGTGGCTCGCCGGAAGGATATATCGGTCCGATCATAGAAATATCATTTTGTGAGTCAAGCTCGTGTTGGTCTGCAAGAGCCTTGAGCGCGCTTGTTACGGTTGGTCCATATTCAATCTTGTCAGCGTCATCGTAACTGTAGTATTTGGAGGGGTCGGAAGTCGGAGTGTCCGCGACTTGAGGAGTACAACCCGATATCTTGGATCATAATTTATGCATACTTAAGCAACCGCGATCATGTTGATGTAAGACGACGTTGGACTTACAGGACAGAACGTGTTAGAAATGATTCGGAGGGCCCTACGAGCCAGGCGTTTGTCTACGGCCTCCATGGGAGGGTAGAGACTGAGCGGTTTGATTAAATATTGTTTCGGGACCGGATGGCGGTGCTTCAATTCGAAGACGGAACACCAAAGCGAACGCCTCCCAGCAAGCAAGCGTGGTAAGCACTACATGGTCTGACTTGTAGTAAAATATTTTTTCAGTCTACAACGAAGAAAGACGAAGTGCCAGCCTGCTTGGGCCTTCTCGCCGAAGGACCACGCGAATATCTTGTGTCGCCGACTGTCGAGTACGAGGATGCTGTGCCTGATGTCGCGCTTTAGCCCGTAGACTCGGGAAGTCATCCACGATCATGTAGTAAAGAAACGAATTTCTGCCTCAACTTCATGGCATCGAGTGTTCAACTCCCCGGAAGTACAGTATGTGGCGTGAAAATCAACCTCCCGATGTCGCAAACCTGAACTAGATCGAATCTGTTCATCTTGTCCATAACTCGTCCATAAGTGTGTAAGGTGTCAGCGCGGGCACGGCTTCGGACTCACGAGGTCAGGCCGCTGCGAGTCGTTCCTTGCACAGGCTGTCAAAGAGTTGAAATTCTGTTCGTCAAACATTCAATCGTAGTTGTGGAAGGCTGAAACCAAAACAGACTCTGACTTGGACCATGGCGACATGGATGCTCCCACGTGATGTGCTTCCATTCAATCACCATAAAGCCAACATGCAGCGTCCCACACAAGGTGCCAAGTCGACAACCGAACCTTGGCAATCTGTCTGACCGTCTTTCTCAAAGGCAGTTCTTCCAGATCGAGCACCACTTCCGATTTAGAGGCCATGAAATCAGCCCAGAGCGCCGCCATCAGCGCGAATGAAAGGACTTTCCCGATTTTTGCTAAAAAGCTTGCATCCAAGGACTTCAAAGAATATGTCACCACTGCTCGTAAACTCGCCACTTGGTTGGGTTCAGAGAAGGCGTACTACCCAGCTGCTCGTCCCAAGGTAAGGAGTCCCACCCACACCAAGTGCGTCAAATCGATCTTCTACCAGATTGTCGAACTTCTCGAGGTGGCATAGCATTCTTCCCCCGGGATTGATCGTTAATGGTTGCTGTTTGCCTCTTTCGATTTCCAGATTGCGCTTTCGGCTTTCATGGACATATACATGCATCACTCTGCCGCGGCAGAGTTTGCAGAACTTCTGCGGAAGCTTTTCAGGGCAGTAGATCCATTCAAACACTTGTTTCTCGAGACCGAACTCCAATGTCAGTCTTTTTTTGTGTTTTTAATAGCCGGCTCCATGTCCATTTGATCACCCTTGATAGCGAGACTGGAGCGGGTAATGGCCGAGACAGAGCGGGTTGTTTCCACAGTGCCAAAAGCCATTACAAATGGAAATGTGCCGCCTCTAGGAGTTGCCACTGCCACGTAGGTTCAATTCTGCGACTCTCGATCGACTGGATTCACAGCGTCATGTGAATATGTAATTTCATACCAACTAGCGCACCCCTTCTCATGCTCGCTCCCCCGGCCAACGTCCATCCGCAACTCACAATGCCTCCTATATCCATCCCTCAAATACCAAAGCTGCAAGTTCAACCTTTTGCAGTGCCTGGCGGTGTCAAAACGGCTCCCGATGGTTCGGCTCATGCAGATGCACCTCGCGTGCGTACTCTTGCTGAGATAGTGCCAGGCCAAACCGACACAAACCCGCCTCTTGCTTCCCCACAAGAACGCGGTGAAAACACCTCCTCGTCAATATCTTCCAAGCCTCAGCCCAAACGAGCACGTAGAACCGAGCTTTCTCTTTCAGAAGAGCTTGTCGCTCGTGATCTTGATTGGTTTAAATCTAATCAGGTGTTCGTAGTAAATGAGGACTCGTCCAAGGCTGCCCTGTCTCCGTCAGTACCGACGTCTGACACAGCCCAAATTCCTCAACGTTCGCCAACGCCGAAGAAGAAAACGGCCCGCATGGTGCCGTCTCGCCGCTTTCCTCGCCGAGTTTCCCTAGATGCTGCTCAACACGTCGATGGGCAACAGTCATCCCTGGAAACGGCGGAGTCTGACGCTCGATCCGCAACAATGCAAACAGCGGAAATTTGGCCACATGGGGAGTTACCATCTCCAGGGCCGGAACCACCACTGGCTACTGCATCATCAAACGAACCTCCCACCATACTGGAAATACCTCAGACAGCCCACCAATCTCCCTCCGTTAGGGCCCCGATGCTCAACGGTGGATCCCCTCGTCCGCTTCCCGAAACAATGCCGGAGAATATGGAATCAATGGATATCTCCACTTCGGATTCGGGTTCCGAAGGGATGTCATCAGGACCCTATCGCAAGACGAAATCCAGTCCACCACCATCTCCCCAGGCATTCCAACTTCGGGGTCCCCTTCTCCCACCTCTCGTAGGTGACTGGGACCCATCTCTGAACTTGAACTTCAATTTCTCGCAACTATTGTCTGTTCAGCTCCAAAATGATGCCAACCAGCAACGCTTCGACGGCGAGATGACCGTTATCCATAGTACGCACGGGAAGCCATTCACTCATACCCACACGATCGATCTTGGCCTGAATGAAAGTATATTCGCCAAAATATCAAAATGGGTAAACAGGAGATCTAACCCTTCGTACGTGGCAAGTTTTTCGAGCCTTGAACCCGCTTGATATCATGCAGGGAAGCGTCTCGCGGAGTCTGTATCTCCTTAGCCTGCTATCACCTCCCCGATTTCTTTGACCAGATCAAGTCAGAGAGTGGCAAACCCGATATTTCAGCGGTGACATCACAGCCATCGTGCTCTTGGCCACATTCAAATCGGCTATCCCTGCATGTTAACGATGGGACGAGACATACCCATATTACACTTTCTCCTCCGCTCTTCGTAAGTGTTCTACATCTTCGCAGTTCGATGCTCCAACTCGCCCCAACGGATTATAGCTGGCCTCCGATCAATGCGTCGACATATCATCGCTGATGAACTCCGGAAACAACACATTGCAAATCAATCAGCAGGGTGATTTGTCGGACTATTTGCTTGTCCTCTATGCGCATCGCCCAACCCGTGCGCAGCTAACCGAGATCGATGTAGTAAGAGACGCCGATGAACGGTGGAGACACTTTCTGGATGCGCTTTCTGCGCGGGTCGTGCCGGGGAAAGTGCCTGATACCACTGCTGCGGGTGTTGTTGGGGTATTCTGAGCCTGGCGTTTTTGCTGTGTGGTAGTGTGTGTTTGTTTCATGAGCGAAATATTTGGGAGGATGAGGTATCATATGCTTTGCTCTGACCTCTCCTGCCTTGTTTTCGTGTAGGAATATTGATTGTACCAAACTGTTTACTAATTTGCCCTAATCATAATATGGCGTTCTGAATGTGGTCGATACATTTTTGACGCGCCACGAACAGACGCGTCCAGCCGCCACTTGCTCTCAGTCCACGATGACAACAAAAAAAGCCAGAGACTTTCTCGACAAAGAGCTCTTCGTCAACCGCAGCATCGTACGCGCTTTTTGTCTCCAACTATGCCCATTTCCTCAACTATGGCGCTCCTCCGTTGACAGGTCACCTTCAGGTCACTCAGTCGCGAACTGAGAATTCACGTCAACGATGCCAAGAAGTGAGTATTCTCGAACGCAATGCCCCTTCGTCGGCTCATCCATGTCTATAAAGGGAGCTACAGTTCTACTACGACGCCGTACGCGATACGGACGCTTCCGCTGTGCCGACGTACCTGGTCTCCGGAGAAGTGCCCGCTTTGACAGTCAGCCCGCTCACGGAAACGCAACAGTCTGACTATGGCATGGATATGGATATGGTGTCTGAAGAGGACAGAGAGGAACCGGATGTGCTGTACCAGAGTAAGGTATTGTTGGTGGACATGCACGTGCTCGAGGGTGCGTATCTCGTCCACATGGATCCGTTCATGCTCATTCTGACACTCTGTCTAGAGGCGAAATTAGAGTTTTCTCGCGTACATTCAGTGCATATATACAGTCTATCTCCATCGCGGCTTGGGGTACGTACACTTTCGACACGTTTTAGGACGAATTAACCAAGAAGCGCAGGATGCAGGACTCGTCTGTACTCCGAGTTACAAAGTTCACAGAGCAGACGCCAAAGGCGGTCCAGAATTCTTCTCCGTTGTTGGGAAGATCACAGGCTCTCATGTAAAGGTCGGTCGATATGGCCACGTTCCGATGCAGTTCTGTACTCATTAACACTTGATAGTTCAGAGCTGGAGCTGTCAATTACAGCGCAGCATCATCATCCAAAACAACCTTGGACGTATCTGCCAGGGTGCAACCAAAATCTGTGGCCTTTACGAAAACGGAGCCACAAACGACGAAAGGCAAGGCGCCCTCTTCGGACACGAAAGAACAAGTTTCGACGACGACACCGCTTCAGCGAACTGCATCCAAAGACAAACCAAAGCCTTCTGGCAAACTTGACTGGAGTAAAGCAAAGACCAAAGATAAAGAGCCAGTTGCGGAGAGGATAAGGGAGGAAAAGAAACCTAAAGTAGAGCCCGATTCCTCCGACACTACCAAGAGTGCTTCGGCCAACAAAAAACCTGGACTAGACTCAAAGAAAGTTTTCAAGTCCGAAGCTAGCGGTTTCATGAGTATGAGTGGCAACGCCCAGAAGGTACCCCTTCATTCCCTCATGTGAAGGATGTAACTAATTTGTATCCAGCGAGGGACAAAGAGAAAACCCGTTCTTGTGGCGGACCTAGAGTCCGAGTCCGAGTCCGAGTCGTCATCGATGAAAGTCAAACCAAATGCGACTGGCGGTCCATCTGTCACGAAAGAGGTGGTATCTTCAGATGAAGACGACGACGGCGAGGTCCGTATGCTAGGCCAGCGACGTCCAAGAAGAAAGAGTGCTATGACGTCGGATTCTGAGGTGAGCCTGCGAGCTATGATGGATATTGACGACGGTGTGTTTCTCCGTTTTACCACTGTTCAGCCGTAATTGATCAAGTACGTAGAACAAGTCGAACGCATATCTAGAGTCAGCAGGGTCCTTCCTCAGCGTGAGGAGGAAGAAGAATCGGAAGAGAACGAACCTGAGAAGGAAGCGACAGCCCCACCTATAACCACTGAAGACGAGGAATCTGATCACGTACCCGTCGTACCGAAGAGGAAACCGCGCAAGGTCGTCCCTGTTGGTCGTAACGGATTAAAGAAACGGCGCGTCATTAAGAGTCGAACGATGACTGATGCGAAGGGATATATGCGTACGTCCTCCTGCTAAAGTTGATGAAGATGCTGCTTGACACTTTTGTAGAAACGGAAGACTATTCGTCGTATGAGTCTGTTGAGGAAGAAGAAGAAGAGACAAAACCAAAAGGCAAGGGCAAGGCGAAGGAAACGAAGAAAGCTTCGAAGTCCATTGAGAAGGACGAGAGAGCAAAATCGAAGGCGGCGGTCAAGGAAGAAGGTACTGGGAAACCCAAAGCAAAACCTCTTGGAAAGTCCAGAGGAGGGGCTCCGAAACGCGGCGGACTGTTGAATTTCTTTGGCCCAGAGAAGGGAAAGAAATGAAGCACAACCTATGTAGTGTTCCTTGCGATATTCTCTAGTACGGAACTAAGCGCGTGGAACTTGATTATAGTTAATCAGAGCTACCTGTATAAGCAGAGGTTCAGTGGTCTAATGGTTATGATTTCTGTCTCACACACAGAAGGTTCCCAGTTCGATCCTGGGCTGAACCACACTTTTTGGTAAATGGTCCTCGATTCACTCCTTCGATTGACGGCGGCCCGGGTGTGGCTTCCACATCAGTTGCGTTGTTTTATGGATCATAAAACCATCTGATCATTATGTACTAGGCTAGTGTTACGAACAAGTACAGGCACACGTACGGAAGCAGTATAGTCAAATGAATCCGATTTTACACTCCAGACTCATCCTCGACACCTTCAATGTCAAGCGCTACTCCTTATATGCATTTACGGTTGTGCGTCGACCCGGATTGCATGCATCGTCAGAGTATGCCCAACCAAGGCCAGTAGGAAAACCCATGATCAGTGAAATATGTGGAGGCAGGAAGTGCCCAGGGACCAGTGGATGCTCGTTCTCGTCTTCTTTCTTCGGTGTCTGAGTTGGTAAGGAACCCACCACGGCATGCAAGGTACATCCATGTGCATGCAAAGTAGTCATCTCCAAGGATTCCCATGCGTAGCGACCGTGAAGTACCCGCGAGATTGGGGAGCGGTTTGAGGAGTAGGAATGAGACGATGCGTACGAATACCCCAGTGGGGAGACCTTCGAGGAGCCAAAAGGACTGTTCGTCCTCCGACGGAGAAACCGGGAAGCTGCCGAAACAGATCAGAAACCATTCCAATACAACAGGAAAAAACTCGCTTACCGATCAGAAGCTATCCACAACCACAAGAGCCCGTCGAACATCAGCCGTTCTTTCGCGATCTCAACATCCCCAATTTTTTCGAGCTTCGAAAGCAGTTGTTTTTTGAACCCCGGAAACTCATCCAACTCTTGCTGCCACTGTTCGGTAGAATTTCCGTAGTCGACTCCTTTGAAGGAATAGAGTCCTTCCCAGTCCTTCCCTGTTCGATCGCAAGACGCCGCGACCTCGACGATGTCATCCGGCTGTGCGTAGCGAGTGCCAAGGTATCAAGTGCGAACGTTTGCACCATCAAAGTAAGCCCCTCCCCAACCGAGAAGTCCCAATATTTCTTAAGCGCCAGAGGTGGGTCCACGAAGCCGACGCTCCATGAGTCTGCTATGACACAATGGGGCCGGACGCGGATGTTGGTCTCGGGATTCAGGCCGCGTGGATAAACCCCCGCGTCGATGAACCTGACGCCGTACTGCAAGCCCTCTTCGTATGACTGGCACGAAGGATGCATTGGGCCGATGAGAGAAATATCATTCTGAGAGTTGAGCTCATGCTGGTCAGCAAGGGCTCTGAGCGCGCGTCTCAAGGTCTGCTTGGTCTCAGCGTCATCGTCGTTGTCGTCGTTGTCGTCGTCGACGTCACCTTGGTCGTCATCGTCATCGACGTCACTGTCGTGGTAGGGGTCGGAATCCGAGTGTCCGCAACTTCAGGCGTACAACCCGATGTCTTGGGTCATGTAGACCTCAGCAACCACGATCAAGGAAAGCTTAAAGAGAGTGGAGTACGTGCACCCCATTCAAAGGCGAGACATACACGAGGACCTCCAATCAATGGTCCACTCTGTTCGTCTTTCTTGGGTGTTTGGGTTGGTACGAGGATCCACCATGGTGCATTGTTGTGTATCCACACGGATGCTAGATAGTCATCGCCGAAGATCTCCCTGTGCAGCGACCGCGAAGTACCCGCAAGTTCGAGGAGCGATATGATGGGTAGGGAGGTGATGCGTGTGAATACTTCAGTGGGGAGGTCTTCGATCGTCGAACGACTCGCGGATGGGTGTACCTCAGGAAGCCACCAAGGATGTTCGTCCTACGACGGAGAAACCGGGAAGCTGCAAAAAAGGAATAGAACTCGTCCTAATGCGCACCGAAAACGGAATGCCTTACCGATTAGGAGCCATCCACACCCATAAGAATCCGTCATACACCAACCGTTGTTTCGCGGTCCCAACATCTCCAATTCCTTTGAGCTCAGAGAGGAGTAGCTCCAAAAACCCCAGGAACTCATCCAGGCACTGCTCTCATTGTTCGGTAGGTTTTTCGTACTTGATACTTTAGAGGTCCGAAAGCCCTTCGTTGTCAGTGACACTGGCGGTGCACAGATGCCAGCCTCCCATGAGTCATCTGCCATGATACGGTGGGGTAAGACACGGATGTCGGTCTCAGGATGCAGGTCGCGTGCACAAAGCTCGGGCTGGCCTGGTGCGACGTCGAAAGCGCCTTGATGCGGCTGACCGGGGGGATGTATCGGTCCGAGGACACAAATATCATCCTGCGAGCTTAGTTCGTGTACATCTGCAAGGGCCTTGAGCGCGGTTGGCATTGAATTATGTTGGCAGTGAGTGCTGCTGAGAGTCATCGCGGTCTCTGGAGTACAAGCCGATACCTTGAATCGAGCTTATAATATAAGCCACCACACTCATGCCAACAATTGAACTCACGAAGCAGTATGTACACGGTGAATGTTAACGTTGATTCTCGCTGGAAAACATCAAGTCTAGGCAATTGATTACTAATTCAGCTCCACGACCATGTGGCTGTGTGACTTTCCAATCCAAGTTTTGGGACGGTGGTCGAGCATAACATTCACCATCTGGTACTGTCGGTATCTTACTTTTGATCTCTTCGTGAATCATGGGTAAGTAACGTTCACCAGGCTTTTTAAGACATACTCTTATGTTCATTGCTCAAGGTATCCCAAAGGTGCGCGTTGATCTCGTAGCGGCGGACACGAGGCAATAATCTTTTGCATGTCCACCAGTTCTTCCGCTATATCTCGTGAGTCATCGTTATTTCCACAACGAGAGGACTATACATACTGAAGGCACGTACAGTGAGCGGTACCCATTAACATCTCAACTCATCCAGGAGAACAAGATTCCTGAATTCGGTGATGCAATATTGAACCGTTGCAGAGTTCCGCGCCTCGCTGACTTGTTTCCCAGATAACTTATACCTCGATTTCAACGGGATCATACACAACTGTATGATTTCATTTGCGCGGTGACAGTCCATCGTCTGAATGTCCGTCAACAGGCTCGCATCCCAACGATGAAGACGCACACTTCCGAATGTCCGAAGAACAGATATTCACATCGATATTCGCATATGTGGACCTCTTATTCGGAAAAATCAAACCGATGAAGCTCTTTTTCATGGCTGTAGATGGTGTTGCCCCTCGAGCCAAGATGAATCAACAACGTAGTCGTCGTTTCCGTACGGCGAAGGAAGCAAAAGAAGTTCGTGAGAAGGCGGAGGCCAAGGGAGAGGAACTACCAGCCGAAAAAGCGTTTGACAGCAACTGTATCACGCCAGGTGCGTATCTTATGCTATTATACTTCAGTGCCTCATTCTTCGTCAGGAACCATCTTCATGGCGAAACTATCGGACCAGCTACGCTACTTCATAAACAAGAAGATAACAGAAGATGCAAATTGGAGGGACATTCAGGTTGTGCTCTCAGGTCACGAGGTCCCTGGAGAAGGAGAACACAAGATTATGGAGTATATCCGGCTATCGCGCGCACAACCAGACTACAATCCAAACGTCCGACATTGTTTGTACGGCCTCGACGCTGACTTGATCATGCTGGGTTTACTAAGTCACGACCCACACTTTTGCCTCCTTCGCGAAGAAGTCAAGTTCGGGCCCGCCAAGAGAAAGGGGAGTGGAAAGTACGTCCCCTTCAACTCACGTGATTCCTTCCTCATGATATATGTGCAGTCTGGAGTCACAGAACTTTTACCTTCTGCATCTTTCGCTGATGCGCGAATACCTGAACCTAGAATTCCGCGAGATTGAACTCGTTCTCCCGTTTGGCTATAGTCTAGAACGTGTTATAGACGACTTCATACTCCTCGCCGTATTCGTCGGGAATGATTTCTTACCCAACCTTCCCGATTTACATATTCACGAAAATGGTCTCGAAAGGCTGTTCGATGTGTATAAGAAGGTCTTACCTTCGCTTGGTGGGCTTATATGTTGTTCTTCGTATCATCTTTGTTCACGTCATATCTTTCAGATGGTTACATCAACGAAAGCGGTAAAATCAACATGAAACGTCTTCGGGTCGTGCTTGACGAGATGAGGATCTGGGAGCGTGAGATTTTCGAGAAAGAGTACGCCGATGCCAATTGGTTCAAGGGCAAGCAGAGCAAGCATGGTCACGAGATGGAGATGGCACGTAGGCGCACTGGCCTTGGTTTGTTGTTTTTTCATGCTTGCTCCGTTTTGACACTAACGACCAATATTTAACGTATCAGTGTTGACACGTGCGCAACGAGAAATTTTTGACAAGGTCAAAAAGTTCGTGATGGATAACCGAGGAGCACGGCCAAGCGTCCAGACATTGCTCACCATGCCGAACACCTTTCCTGCTAGAGATCGCAGTTTTATCTCGAATCTCAGCACTGACTTGCATCTCTGCGTTACATGGGATGAATATGACAAGGAGGACCAGAACCTTGTCATATGGCGCTTGCCAGGTTCGATGGAAGAGCCCATACCTGAACCCGAACCAGAAGACAATGGCGGCGAAGACGATGAACAGTGGGAAGATGTTTCAGATGAAGATGATGAAGAGAGTCGATTGGCGATCGACCGTGTTCTGAACAAGTACGAGAAAGCTCCTGTGAAAGACGATGACGAGGGAGGGGGATTTGACGCAAGATACGAGAAATCTATCAATGACAAGATGGTCGAGTGGAAGCGCGATTATTATAAGGTAGGTTGCCCCATGCCCTCGCTGGTTACTCGAGCTCACCACCGCTTTGTGAATAGGGGAAATTGAACATATCATATGACAACCAAGAGCAAATGAGAGCCTTGATATTTAGGTATGCTGAAGGATTGCAGTGGGTAATGCATTATTACTACAGTGGTGTCGCCTCTTGGGGGTGGTTTTACAACTACCATTATGCGCCTCGTATTTCCGGTATGCCCGTTATTGGTTTCCACAACTACGATCGCTCATCTGTTCCGAAAGACCTCTCAGATTTGGAAGACATGGTGTTCGAGTTCGACCTTGGGAAACCCTTCCATCCGTTCGAGCAACTGATGGGTGTCTTGCCCTCGGCCAGCAAGGACCTCATTCCGCTTGCATATCAGGTAATTTGTGTCCTACCCGCGATGTGGTTGTCCTGAGGACAATATCAGGATTTGATGTACGATCTGAACTCGTCCATCCTGGACTTCTATCCCCTGGAGTTCGAGCAAGATCTAAACGGGAAGAAGCAAGAGTGGGAAGCGGTCGTCAAAATCCCATTTATTGATGAAGACAGGCTGCTTAAAGCGATGGGATGTACGTGTTTTTTTTTCACCCACCTCCATTTGTATGAATTTTTCGTCTTTTTAGCACGCGAACACCGCTTGACTGCTGAGGAAAAACGACGCAACACCTTCGGAACGAGCACCAAGTTCTCATACAGTTCTGAGGAACCGACTGTATATCCATCCTCTCTGCCAAATTTCTTCCCTCCCATCTATCGTTGCACGTGCGTGATGGAGCCTTTCGACCTTCCTACCCTGGATGGCCTTCATCTCGTTCCTGGTTTATGCGACGGCGTTTTCCTCGGTGCAGAAGCACTTGCTGGATTCCCATCTCTCGATACGCTACCATACACGTCTTCGCTAGGAGTTCATGGCGTGAACATTCATGGATCAGAGAGCCGTAACAAATCGATGGTAGTACACATCCAGAACCCACACGAGAACCGCAAGTCGGAGGAAATTGCCAAGGAGATGGTAGGAAAACGTACGTTCATTGGCTGGCCTTTTTTGCAAGAGGGCCGCGTTGTCGCTGTTTCAGATTCGCTGTTCAAATACGAGGAGATGGTGGTCATACCAGGGAGTCCGGCAAAGATCGTCGCCAATCCTCATGCGCCGCAAGGTCTTAGTCATTGGAAGACGAAGGCGGAGCGGATTGAACAGATGTATTCGAAGAAATGTGGAGTTATCACTGGCGATATAGAGGTGCTCGTCCATGTACGGCCTTTGAAAGGTGAACGCCCTCTCTATGTGGACTAGACTATAACATTTATTGGCGCAACAGGCATGAAACGTCTGGAGTCTGGAGCATTTGTCAAGGAATATGAGAGCTCAGACAAGGAAATTGAGCAGGCGGTTCAAATGGTGATCTCGCAAGTGGCCTCCGAGGATCCGCGTTTCCTCGAGAAGGAACCACCTCTATTGTCCGAGGAGTTCCCAGAAGGTTGCAAGATTTTTTTCCTTGGAGAACACGCATATGGTGTCGCAGCCCAAGTGGCAAGCACTACCAACGATACTCTATCTGTTATTCTTGCTGTACGCGACGATGCATCATCCTTTATTTCTTTTGACCTGACAGCTTGAGGATAGCTCTTCCCTTCGGATAAAACGGAGAACGACAACTTCAAAGGGATCGTTCAAAATCGCGTTTCGCGACATTACTATCCGTCTTTTAAAGCCGCCAACCTGCTTAACATTTCTGGCCGAGCACTGTCTAAAATCACATCTAGTTTCATGGTGTTAACCTCCGACTCTTCGAAGAACAACTTGGGCCTCAGTCTCAAGTTTGAGGCGAAAAGCCTGAAGGTGATTGACTATTCTCGGAAGGAAGGACGACATTGGGAGTTCAGTGAAAGAACAGTCGATTTGATACGGGAGTATAAGGTGATAACCAGAACGCTAACGTTCGCCTTGTTGCTCATACCGTACGTTCTCAGGAGAAATTCCCAGAAGTATTTCAAGTGCTCGATCAAAACGGAGACGGTATATAATCACTTACTCTCCCTCTCGCTGTATGTCGACTAAGGTGTCATACAGATATGACTCGCGCGACTGACATATTCGTCGAAAGTGCGGACGCTCGCGTCAAGGAGGTCAAAAGTTGGTTGAAGTCGAAAGGCGTCCGCGAATTCGAACCCGTCTCTCTCTTCTCTGATCAACTCACAAAAGAAACTGTGCAGGAAATTGAGGAGTATGCAAACGGCGTCAATAAGAACAGGTCGACGACAGCGATCAAAAAGGCGGTGGTCAAGAACATCCCACGACATGCTGTTCTCAAACCTGCGCATGCAATATACAGGCTACAGAATCAACGCTTTGCACTCGGTGATCGTGTGACAATGGTGCAAGATTCTGGAGGCGTACCCTTGTCTGCCAAGGGCGTCGTCATCGGACTCAACTCAAAATCAATGGACGTTATTTGGGATGTCGCTTTCATGGCAGGAACCACACTCAGCGACAGGTATTTGGACAAAAATCTTGCCTCCAACCGGCTTCTTACCGAATTCTCTTCTAGGTGTTCTCCATACCGCGGATCATCAGTGCAGTTCAGCTCGTGTTTGAACTTGAGTAATCCCCAATTCATAGCTTCAACGCACCCGAAGTCGGCGCCACCACCACGCCTGAACGCGCCCTTCAAGCCTCGTTCTGGGCCATACCCCGCTATTCAGCCAGCTTCTGGTCAGCCAGCTGCAGCTGGCTTCCGGCCGGCTCAAAGGCATGTACTCATTGACATTGTTTGTGAAGTGGGTCGTGACGCTTACTATAGACGTAGGCAACCACCTGCACCTATCGCCATTATGACGAATCCCAACCGAGGACGCGGAGCTGGTTTCCCCAACGGACCCAAACCGAGGCCCAGAGGGTCGTACGCGGCAGTAGGGGGTCCGTCTGCATCTGCAGGGCCGTCAGAGACACCAGCACCGAATCATGGATCTGGTGAATATGGCAACCTAGGAGAGTCTTTCCACGAACGGGGTCCAGGGAGAGGGCCACCAAATGGTCATGCTGCAGGAGTGCCAAACCCCGAGCAAAGTCAACGTGATGCATCGGGTTCGGGTACTCACGATCAAGATAGAGAGGCCTCCGGCGCGTCGCATCGTCACTACAGTTCGACTGTGCACAGTGGACCGTATGGTCAGAGAGGGTTCCCTCCTGGAGGATTCAACAATGCACGCGGGAGAGGTTTCGATCGTGGAGGACGCGGGCGGGGATACAGGGGGCGCGGGAGGGGAGGACCTCACCCTCATCTCCAAGTGCCGTCGTCGTAATGTTGCGGATATTGTTCTTGGGTAGGTTTGAATGTGTGTGAGACCACCGTGTAGTCCCAGCTGTTCACAGGGTATTGTGTATCATACTTCCGATGTACTCAGAGTCTGAGGTGCTCAGAGAATGATATTATGAAGAACCCGTGACTACAGGTCAAAGTGGCACTCGCCGGTAGATATGGCGAACATCACAAGTATAAAGCTCAATCCGAGAATCCGCGACGCTTTTACATCCAGTGTTTGGCCAGTTCCTGAACGACTGTAAGACTCACTCGAAACAGCAGAAAATAACGTTTTCGTGGGGAAGTTCGCAAATGCCATGTCTGATGTGTATTCAATGAAAAAGAGCGAGTGGACAAGGTTAACGCACTGCTTGCAAGTTACGACATTGGACTTCGCGTTACCATGAAGAAAGGAACCCAGGATTATCAGGTGGATGGTGACTTGTCCATCGGCGAATATCGTTACGTGATTGCAGAGTTCAAGAACGAGGCAGCGGGCTCCGAGAGTCTCAGAGCCATACATCCAGGCTGCTGCGTACTACTTGGAGCGGACGAGAACGCAAGCGCTTGAAAACATGGGGTCTCTCCTGCCATGTTTTCTCTTGGCTATTTTGGTTAGTGTTCAGATTTCTTCATGATCTATCAATATGCTGACTACTTTCTCTCCAGGACCATACATTGTTTTTGCTGGTGCTGTGTGGAACCTGTGTCCTGCAGTTCAAATTATTTTGACCCCACTGGCCTTAAACTATCATTCTACCGATACCGAGACTCAGATCACTGCAGCACGTCACATGGCTGCATTCTGGAAAGCTGTCCGGTCGCTGAAGCAATATTACGAAGTCTTGCCTATCGATGGACTTTCCAACACGCTGTCTCACCCCTCGCTGTCCCCACACCCCACAAGTTACATGTCTCTCGTCAACGACAGTAAAAGAACATTCCATTATAGGAAACGGGTCAAGGATGATCATAAGCTTCTTTTCTTTGGAACGCTGGTTGAAGACTCGGGCACTGAAGTTCCGATCTGCATCAAATTTGCCCGACGTTATTCGCGAGGTGCTCATTGGTGTTGTGCACGGTCAGGTTTTGCACCCACGTTGTGAGGGTTTGAACGGACCCCAGACGGTTGGTTCATGGTGGTTATGGATGAGCTCGTCGGCTACAAATCATTAGATGACTTGACTGACCGCCTCCCGAAGTCGGCCTTTGAGGAAATCCGCAATCAGCTGAACCAGCTGCATGATGCTGGCTTTGTCCATGGTGATCTCCGTGATGTAAACATCATGGTGAAGGAGGGTATCGGGGTGACGTTCCAACTCATGATTATCGACTTTGACTGGGCCGGCGAAAAGGAAATGACACGCTACCCTCCATACGTGAACAGGGAAGGTATCGATCGGCCAGATGATGCTATAGACGGAGAGCCTATTCTGGTAGCTCACGACCGTTGGATGTTGGACGACATCATCAACAGGAAGGGCACGTAGGTATACATACTCGGAATCACACTGGCATACGTGGATACGAACCTAGGTGTCAATGTACATATGTTGTCTACTAAGTCCTCCTTGAACTACTAAGTATGACAGACTGTTGGAAAACTTGTTTGGCTATTGCAATCAGCAATGCCTTGGGGGTGGAGTTGAAAGTTCACGCATTCGAGTCTAGGACGGCGAGAGTGATCGCCTGCTGCGAGATCCAAAATCTCCTGCAGAGTTCTGGTCTCTTCTGGGTCTACAACCTCTTCTTTCTCACATCTAAAGATAGAGTCTGGAAAATAGAATTAACCACTGTCTCAGAATGAGCGATTCCGGATACTAACGAAATCTCTCGTACTGCATACCACAAAATCTGAGTCACAGGGAATTCATTGTCTTCGCTATAAGTCATACCATTGGGGCATTTCGACTTCAGTTGCTGCAGGAACATGAGCGCATGAGTAGAAAATACGCGAAGTACTTTGTGGCCACCGGATTGGGATTCGTAGCAGTGGGGGGGACGCTCTCCGCGATGGCATAAAACAAGTTGACAGTCTGCTCCATCTCCTCCAACAAAGGCAACATGATGGGATTGCCAATACTCCAGGACAGCGCACGCGCGATTTGTTTCCCGTACTAGCTGGATCATGCCAGTTTGTCCCACTAGTCAGCACGTCTGAGTGAAACGCGAGCTAGTTCACGTTGATTGAGACAACCCAACACTAGCATGCTTGGGCTGTAGACGCCTGACAAGAAAAGGATGAAGTTAGAATCGAAGAGTCCGATTTCTCTGGAAATGTTGTGACCATATGGGGATCAATTGGTGACAAGCAGAGCCAAGGTCGTCCTGAGAACCGTCTGGTGTACACAAGTTGCTCACTAAATCCTGCCTTAGGTCAGACTGATGGCATGCAGCGCGGGTGTATGGCAAATGCAGATTGTATACATCTGCAAAATACAATCACGTACATCCTTTTTCACTGGGTATCATAACTCGGCTACTCCACTGCCTTGCACCTCTGGTACTTGCTTACGAAGTGGCTCTTGAAGGAGCTTTTCGAACACTTCCTGATCCGAAGCTACACCCGAAGACAAAGCCGGGTGTCTGGCGATGTACAACATGTGGTCCAATGCATCCAAGCATTCTTTGGCAACAAGCCAGTTCCGCTCGTGACCTTTGCCAGCCGTCAAATCTTCAGGGGGGAACTGCAAAAAATGTAAATTTTCCTTCCCACATCCAAGCGCATCCACTTTCAGCCATTGGTCCAGGGGTCGATTATACCCGCGAAGCTCGCCATCTTCATAGCGAAGACAGATCCATGTAAGAGCCCAGATGAATGATTCTGCGTCGTGCGCATAGATGTGTTTGATTTTGCCCGCCAGCCCTGCTTTTGTGAGCAGTTCTAGCGCCATAAACGGAACCGTGCCGGTGCGGTCGTATCCTGTCACACCATCCACGACCGTCGCCAAGTCAAAGTCGTTCAGGACACCGAAAACGTTGTTCCCTTCGGCTTTGTACATCAGATTGGAGGGACTGACGTCACGGTGGCGAACGCCATTCTTCCACAGTGCGAAATGACCTTTGAAGGCAGTTAAATCGAATTCAATCTGAGCATGGAAGAGCGCTTACATCTGAACGTGTCCCGCCAGCAGTTCAGGAACGGGTCACCGGTCAATTTCGTGATCGGCGTCAACTCCCGGAAGAGAATTAAGTAAAGGACCCGAGCTCCTTCTTCCAGCAGGTTGAGACGTTTGCGGATTATCGTCGTAGAAGACTCCGGGAATTTGTGAAAGAACACCATATCCGGAACATGATTTCGGACCTCCAGCTCCTTCTTTGCGATCTCGTATACTTTCTTTAAAATTTCCGGCTCGCTCGTGCGGGATTCTTCGGTCCAGAATAGCTTAGCAACCAAATTCCCTCTCGATGCGAACTTGTTGCTCGTCGCGGGATATACATTCGTTGCGCGTCCGTTGAGACCATAGTGAGAGACGCGATTTTCTGAGGACCAGTCTAGTGTAATGTCAACCTGGCCTTGTTCCCGGTTATCGATGAGCATCGTTGTAACGACCGGGGAATTTGGGGGGGGGTCAGCAAGTTCGCCAAACTTCGGATCAATAAGCGGATGCAAACCCCAGTGACGGTTGTGGAACCGTTGCATCGCCAGAAGGAGTACAAGAAAACGAGGGAGGTCTTTAATGAAGTTTAGCGCAGAACATTGGATTGCACGGTGACGATCGTAACGCCAAACGTATAGGAGATCCCCTGCGGCGACACGTCAAATTTTTCACTCGTGTCGGACAGGAGAAACGCGAACCAATGATGGTGAGGCAGATGACATGCTGTCGACCAGCATGGGATGCAAATATCTCGGCTGCATACATTCCGGTTTGGACGATTGGATGAACTCTTTTCGGTTCGGGTTTAATGGTCGCAACTTTCTGTCGTTTGGAATTGGATCCGGATCCTTGGTTCGGCGGCCCTCCAGGCTCCCGTTGGGACTGGTGTTCACTTTCAAGCTCGGGCACTTTCCTTTTGTGATTATGGGTTGTTGCTCGTGCTCCCTGGGATATGCCAGGAACAGGCTCCCCGCCTGGGTGATCATTAACCCGGGCTACACAGCTGTCACTATCAATCAACAAAGTTGAGATCATTCACCTACATTCAGATTCTTGCGGGGGGTTTGTCGCGGAAGACGCCACCGCCGGTTCCTTATCATCGAAAAAGTTCAGGGAAAGGTACTTGCGACTAGCGCGGGGCTCTACGTATTTGTTTTTGGTATACCGGGGGGGAGGGGATGTGATCAAGCCTCTCTTGAATTCGATGGCGGTACGGACACTTCGCCATTCAAAACTCTTTCCCGGTTTCTTAACAGCGGCCTCGAAATACATTTCATGGTCGTCTTTAGGTTTGCAACGAGCTTTGACGTCAGTGTGGGATACGAGGACGACGTCAGGTTTGCGACTGGAAAACACTCCATGGTGAGATTGTTTCATCTCGCGGTCATTGGCGTGGAAAACGAGTTTGTCTGAAGGATTATGGAGGGTATTTTCATCGAGATGTTCAAGACAGACAAATGCGGCGTTCGCGGCGCGTACGAATGCCGGGTATAAATCCGCCTCGTTCGTAGCTTCGGAACTACGGGGGTCAGGTCAGAATGTCAGCACATCGTGAGAAGCGTGTTCCGTACTAAATTTTCAGGTTTTTTCGAAGCATGCTAGAATTTTCCTCAAACTTCGTGCCATTACAGATCGGAAGAACCTTGTCGAGACACCTCTCAAAGACTTGAGTCGCGTCATCCATAGTTGAGGACTGGTCGACCATGCAATCCAAGAGGAAAGACGTGAGCATCTCGTCCAACCCGCAAGCTTGGGCGTTTCTGACGTCTCTTGATATCCATGGATTCACTTCGTCGACACTGGTGCGATAACAATTTAAGAAGCAGAGAAGCGGTGGCGATACTCGAAACTCTGCTCACTTTAAACCAGTGATGACAACATCTTTGCTTCTGGCAGCACTCCCATCTGATTGTGGCGTAGACTGCAAGCCCGTCACGGCAGAAGTATGTGGTGCACCCTGACGGCTCGGTGTTGTCGGGGTGCTCATTCCGCGTCGGAAAGGTTAGACCTTCAAGTCGAGGTCCAAGAATCGACTACGTGGAGGGTGGGTGTCAATGCTAACCAACTTTGAACCAACTGCTCGCATATATCTGTTGTCAGTACTCAGAGAATGGCTGTCAGAGATAGCCGAAGCTTACATAAGAACGGGCTTCAGAGCGTTCCTGCTATGCCGAGCTTCATGCAATTGGGTTAGGGATTTTCCTTGGAACAGTCAAAAAGTCGCGCCGGCCTTGCAAGGCGCCAGAGTATCCCACTGATGACTTACTTCGCTTACTTACCAAGAAGCTGGCAGAGCGTTCTTCACACACAAGCAGAGTGCCTTTCATAAGTTTAGGAAACCTATCTACCTACTTCAAGCATGCAAGTAGTACTATACGTACGTGTACCCGAAGACGACGTCAAGCACGAGAAGAAAAGGAGAGCAAGAAGATAGGAAAGAGAGAGATACCATCAATGCCAGTCACGCGTGAACAAGAAACAACTTCAAGAGACGTGATGAGAATAGAGTACATGCAATGCGAGAGAGAAAGCAACTAGGAAAATACTACACAATGATAGACGATGTCTTGTGCGTACAATCGCGATGCATTCAAGGAAGCAAGCGCGACTTTTCGCCCACGAAGGTGTCTTGGGCCTTATAAACGCAGAGTGAGCCTCGAATGCACCTGTCCACGCATAGACACACGAACCTTGTCCCTCATGGCGTGATATCATTTGGCGCGCTTCTTCTGAGTGTACTTGCGGTATGCCACAAACGCAAATGCACCTGAGGCGTACAGAGAAAGGAGAGCAAATTGGAAAGGTGTCCAGGCAGCTTCGCTTGGGATGGTAGCGTGCATCCCGAACAGGAACCAGCTCGTGGAACACGTGGAAGACCACTTGTCATGCGAGACCACGTGATGCTGTAAAGGCGCAAACCTGAGTAAAGCGTTCTCCGCGAGGCACTACGGTGCGACGAACCTCCAACCGGTAGATGAATTCGGTCACTGGGTGGTCAAAGATGTGCAACGTCTGAACTCGGCGTCGCCAGTGCCGTTCTTGAACTTGAGGCGGACAAAGTCGCAGAACTCAGGAGCGGGACCTCGAACGCCAAGGCGGAAGCGTAGTTGGCTGTACGTCATGACAGTGGGCCCAGGGGAGACAACAGGCATGAACATACGTACGAATCCCAAGGAGTTGTCCGTTGGGGCTCTTGGCGCTCAACATCGAGAAGAGAGAGACGAAAGGCTGGTAACTGGTCTTGATGAGCAAAAGTCGGAGCGGGCCATCGTCGAATGCAAATCGCTCGAGGGCCTTGGTGATGGGGGAAAGGATGGCTCGGCCAGCAACTGAAAGACGCGTCACGTGTTGTGACCACCCGAGAGAGTACAAAGAGACTCACTGTTCTCAATGCCTCCGAGACCCTTGTCGGAGAAGACCGCATTTTCCTTGTAGTCAGCCAAACCGCATGCCTGTTCAATTAATGTCGGTGGAAGCCGGAATGCAAAGGATTGATTGTGAATAAGTTGCATGTTGAGGTAGTCGTATACCTGTACCACACCAAATCAGAACTGAGAGAGTAGAACGGAGGTGTCTACAAACATTCCACTACAATGGAAAGCAGGGGTCAGAAATCGAAATAAACCAAGGCAACTTTGTACCATATCAACGAGCGTTGTAGGCCCGCCGAACATGTAATCATGGATCGATCCGAGGAAGTGTTCTGCGTTCTTGGCAGTCTGCTTGAACTCTTCTGAAGCATACACCTCGGCAACGTGCTTTTTGAATGCCTAGACATGCTGCCAATATTATCGCCACGTGAAATGGCAAGCAACATGCGGACGGTAGATCCGTTGGCGAACTCCATCTTGTTGAGCGGAGTTGGAGGGAACAACCCTTGGGACAAGGCGATGCTAGAGTCGAAGATCGCCACGCCCTCGAGTCACTAGTCGCCACCAGACTTGGCGTGGACGTTGACTTTGCTTGGTGGGATGGGGAAGCGCTTCGCGTACGCGTGCTTCTCTTGCAGCTTGATGACGGCCATTCATTCGTCCTCGGGTTCGTACGTGACGCCGTCCTGTCCGAGAATGACAAAGAAGGGATAATTTTGCTCGTACCACTCTTCGATTTGAAAAAGGACCAGGTAAGCTGGACGGACAGACAAAGAAGACGAGGTTACCTTGCTGCACATGACAGAGTCGGAGGAAGTTTGGGCCCTGAGGTTTTGCCTTACGGTGTATCTCGCGCGCATAGTCTCGGAAGATGAGTGCGACTTCGCGCGGGTTCGTGGATCACATGGTGAGCTGCGGAATACAAGTGGGTCAGTCTTGCGTACACAATACATATAGCGTGAAACCCGTACCTGCGTAGCTTCCACCTTTCTGATCTTGATGTTGCGCTGGAACATGTCTGCATTCATAAAGCACAGCGCAAGCGTGGCCATGACCATCCATGCAGGTATAGCGCAAAACACGAACACGCTCTGGTTTTTGAGAAGCCTGAGGTAATCTAGCACGTCGGCAGATTCGTCATAGCAAGGGGCAATTGGTCGATCCCGACTCCGACCGGCAACCCCCAGATATACAACAAGATCACGCGACTCCGCTAAAATAGTTTAACGGTCCGGTGCGGTCCGAATTGATGATAGCGACTCGTACCACCGTGAGTCTCTGCCTACAACCCAGTACATATATACCGATGTCTGCTACTCTGCCAATTCCCGTATATACGAATCTCGAACATGTATATCAGAACCTCGGTACGTCGCTAAAACATGCGTGAGTTTCACGTTACGGTCAAATTTCGGGTTTTGAACCCATGCTCCACAGTGAACGCTGGAATAATCTTGCCAGCGAGTTCAAGGCAAAGTTCGGACGAGCACCGGCTTATATCGCTCGTGCACCAGGCCGCATCAAGTGAGTGACAGCTCCGATGCCAGCCACACCATAGCTACCAGTGATTCACCATTCATGCCCGCTCCCCAGCCTCATAGGTACGTTTTGGTTCATTCAAACATACTGCTCTTGCGATATCTATCGAATAACTTGAACTTACAAGGCGAGCATATTGACTATTCCTTCTTTGGTGTCTTTCCTGCCGCCATCGAGCATGATATCTTGATTGCATGTGCGCCAAGGACCCCTGCCAACGAGAACGACCACACTCCCGGACATGTTGTCGCTGAGAATCTTCAACGAAAGTACCCCCGTCAGGTCTTTGCTCCAACCCATCGACTCTCGGTAGGCCCTTTGCCCAGGGAAGCGGATGTTCCGGCCGACGCTGTCAACATCGATGCTTGGCATCTTAACATCCGCACGACCCCGCTAGGATGGGAGGGATACGTCAAAGCTGGGTACTACGTGCGTCCACTTACCCATCCGTCCATATATTGAAGTGACGACCTTTTCAAGGGTGTTTTGAACCACTACTTTGACCTTGAGTCCGATCCGCAGTCGTTGCCCGTCCCCGTGGATCTGCTTGTGACGGGGACTGTCCCAGCTGGCTCGGGACTCTCATCTAGCGCAGCAATGGTCGTCTCGTCCACGCTCGCATTTTTGGCAGTCAATGGGATCCTCGAAGATCCAAACATGGCGCCGACCAAAGGCACTTTGGTAGAGATGGCCGTCGAGAACGAGAAACGTGTCGGTACGCGCCTCAACCTCCTTTGATGTCATGCTCAACCCCAACGATCAACCAAGGAGTCAACAGCGGCGGGTCCGTACGCTTTTCTGCCCCCTTCCAGGCCCACTTTATGCTGATGCCGTTCCTTTTCTTCTCAGAATGGATCAAGCAGCGTCCGTGCTCTCGCTTGCAGGGTCCGCACTCTACGTGTCCTTCTTCCCTAAACTGAGTGCAGAAACTATTCCTCTCCCTGGCCCTCGGCCAGGACATCCTTTTTGTCCATCTGCAACGTTGGTCTGTGCAAATTCGCTCGTGGTATCAGATAAGGCCGTGCATGCCAAGTACCAGTACAACCTACGTGTCATCGAGTCGCTCGGCGCCGCACGTGTGCTTGCGGTTCGTCTTGGCGTCGATGTGGAACCGAGAGAGCGAATTACATTGAGAGAGGTCATGGCGAGATACATGGGCGAGCCTCTGGATCAAGTGGAGGAGAACGTGGATAAGGTGAAAGAAGGATTAGAGAGGATGGTGCATGCGGTCGAGTGTTTGCGTCCAGAAGGCGCGGGGGACGGAGAACAGCTTGGAGTGACGTTGGAGACGATGGTCGAATGGTCCGGCATGGGTGAGGCTCTGTTCAAGGAGGTATACCTCTCGTGGGTTGAAGGTTGGTAAATCTCTCCATTGCATTAATGCGAGTTCTGATTGTTCATAGTCGAGACCACGCACTTCCAATTGTACAAGCGCGCCAAGCACTGCTATTCCGAAGCGTTGCGTGTACTTCAATTCCGCGATGTCTGTTTGACGGCGGAGAGATCTCCTGCAACTTACCAGGGCACCTCCGTGTTTGAGGCACTTGGGGTGCTGATGAACAAGTCTCAAGAAAGCTGTTCGAAGTTGTATGAATGTACTTGTCCTGAAGTTGACCAGCTCGCCCAGCTCGCCCTCGTAGCAGGGGCCTACGGGAGCCGTGTCACAGGTATGATTACCGTCATGCTGTGGCCATGAGGGATACGCAATGCACTGACACGCCATATGACAGGTGCCGGGTGGGGAGGGTGCACTGTTTCGTTAGTGGACGAAGCTCAGGTGGACGGTTTCATTGCCAAGATCAAGGAGAACTACGGACCGTACAGGGATCTCGAAGGAGAAGCACTGAAAGAGGTTATTTTTGCAACGAAACCCAGCAGTGGTGTGTGTGGTACGTGGCTCTATTTGATCCCTTTCCCCTTTCCCCGCAGGTCTGAGCACTCTCGCTGCTACAGTATATAAATTCACAGAGTGAATTGTGTCGACAGCGTTGGATAAATTCAACGGTGGTTTGAACCGGGTGGTTGCGTACTTCGTTCTATCGAAAGGGGAGGCAGTGACTCAGTGTACAAGAGGAAGATAAGGTATATCACGTACGATAAGATAAGATAACGGTCCTGTGACAGTGTCACGGGCTCCTTCAACTCTTTGCAGACAGAGGGCGTTGCTTCCGAGTCCGGGCCCCACCCACGGCCACAAACAAAGTTGGCCCCATTCGAGACAAACCATGTCTGAGCCATACAAACCCGTTCTACTCTCCCTCCCGGGTTCGCTCACACCAACTTTGGCGATCGAGGTAAGCCGATGCCGTACTATGTCAGAAGAAATGTCGTTATGTTCAAGTTCAACCCGATCGTCATTGGCGCAATCAATGTAGGTCGTTCCCCATGGTCTCACGATTCATAGAATCATCATCCAAGTCAACGGAAAGGTACGTACTATGTGGAAGCCTGTAAATCACGGAAACAGCCAATATGATACGTCTTTCACTTTAGACCCACGATATTGTAGTCGGTCCAGAAGACCCGAAGGACCACAGCACCGTCAAGTACACAAATACTATCATTGGACGATATACCAATCGTGTGCCCGTAGGAAGACACATTGTCGAAAAGAATGGCATCACGTCCTCCTTTGAAGCACTAGCGAATGGTGCGTTCGAATATTCTTGTCTAACCTGCGAACCCCCAAAACATCCATTGATTCTTCTCCGCATTTTCATGTACGTCATATAGAGAGTTCCAACGTGTCCCTTCATGGTGGTCCAGAGGGGTTTGACTTTCGTGTTTGGAAGAAACTCGAACAGCTAGACGACGTAAAGCTGTTTACCAAGGCAGAGTTACAGTCGATTGGGGCCAGGACGGATGCAAGCGCGGCCATTTTCTCACTGACGTCCCCCGATGGTGATCAAGGGTACAGTGGCACCTTGTATCTGGAGACGCTCGTCACATTGCTACCGCCGGCGAAGCTAGATCCTTCGACCGTCTCACAACACGAACTTGGGAGCATAGTCATAGTCTATCGTGCAAAATTCATCGACCTGCCTGAAGGTCAAAAGAACGTGACACCGATCAACCTGACGCAGGTACGTGTGATGATGTGATGATGAGTTCGAACATGTGCATTTATTCATTGTTGCCAGCATTGGGGTTTCAATCTCGATGCCAGCTTGCAAGATGGCGAAAAAATGCCCAATGTCTTGAACCATGATCTAACTATCAAGGTAATATACATTTGATGTCTCTCTTATCCTTTCGAACTGAACCATTGCTGCCTCAGGCAAGCCACATCGCTGAGCTCCGATCTAACAGCTTGCCCACTGGTCGATACGTTCCCGTGGCAGAGGCGGACAATAGCAGCGGAGCACACATCCACGATAACAAGCGTATCGGTGACCTCTTCCCTGGGAGCGGCTATGGTACGTCGATTCTTTTGCATCGAGACTCAAAGGTTCAGGTAGTCACATTGTTTCGTCAGACGATTATTATTTGTTGAGCCCTCGATCTGACCTCAAGCTCACCTCACCTCACCGAATTCCCATTGCGGAGTTCTCAGACATGCTCGATCTCGTCAACGACATATTGACTGTCCGAAACGAACCTGTCTTGAAGCTCTCTTCGGACAAGTCGGGGCTTGCCGTCAAGTTTGACTCAAATCGTAAGTGTACGCATTCCCACTCTGTTCGTACTTCCAACAGGTTCCTTCGTGGCGCTATCCTTTCTAGAGGCTGGTTTGATGTTTTACACGAACAATCATGCGAACATCAAGGGTTACAAAAAGAAGATTCACGGCGGCACTGGAGTGCAGGGTGATGGCTACATTTCACAATGTAAGGTAACGTTTTGTCGAGAGAACTGCTAGTCATCCCTCCTCTTCGCAGCCGCTGCATTCATCGAGTTTCATGAGGTAAGTGAAACGCTACACCAAACACTGTCTTCTCTGTTGACATGCTGATCCGTTCCAGCCATTGGCCGCCTTCCTGTACCCCACGAACACGAGTACCGATACTCTGTTGACGTCGGACGAGATCTATAATAACTACGTCCGCGCGGATATTGTTGCCAGACCGAGCGAGATGAGGGAATGAGAGATTTGAGGCCACTGCCTGACATCGAACTATGGACATTGACGAACGGACGGTTTTTGTTGTATTAGTACTTTATAGGTAAAAGGTGTGTGCGATGATGTAGCACTAGTAGACTGAATAATGCAGTGTGCTGCTACTTGGTGTATATAGTTTGAAACTCGAACTTGATATGGTTAAACAAAACTGATATCGTACAGCGAGGGCCATCATTTCCGGGAAATATGCAACGTCTCGAGACTATCCGCCTTGGTTGGGGGCTCTAGAGAAACCCTCCAGTCCCCCAGATTTCTAGCCACCTCCTGCCCAACATTATGTCCCATCGACAGCCATCTGCTGCGACTTGCGCTTGGTCTAACTCTATTCGTCAGCACATCCACTTTCGCTCTCTTGGCCGTCATTGGAAGTTCAGAATCTGCCAAGGCTGCAGCGACGTTGGTGAGGTTGAACTGATCTCCTTTTCCGCGTCTAAAATACGCAGCAATCCCCATCAAGAGCAAAAAAAGAACCAACACCGTCGATGAGATGACGTGCGGCAGGGAAGATACGAAGATCTGTCGCACGCTCGCTACGCGACCTGGCACGTATGAGGTACCAAGTGCACCAGAGACGTATGCTGAAAACAGGACAACCATGCAACTGCAAATTCTGGACAGGGAGGACGTGCTTACGTTTCATCGAGGCTGTCACCATCTTTGTATACCCTTGGGCGAGCTGGTCTGTTGAGAGAGGCTTGAGAACCATGGTCGTGTTCTCATATATTTGGGAGGTCGGGATGCTATTCAACTGGCCGCTTCCGAACATGAAACCAGCTTGTGTCCCAGAGCCGAGGCCATTCCACGCAGAGGACTCCGGTCCTGAATCGGTCGTCAGGGCGGACAATGAATACGCGGCGAGCAATGACGTCTGTGTCCAGTCGAGATTACCTTGTCTAGGGTATGGTGATGCGCCGGGGGGGAGTGGCTGCACTCCCAGCGTCATCGACCCCTGCGTACGGATCTCGCGTGTCTCAATAGTGATGTTCGGTTTACAAACCAGGAAAGCGAGTTCATAGTCTGCGCCGACGGAGCTAAAGCCCAATGATGGAATATCGGTAAAGTCGATGAAAAGGGAGACAATGTCGACGGATTTTTCTGTGCAACTCGAGGAGGTGCATTGGATGATTGACATGACCATAGCACCATCTGTTGATAAGCTACCAGTCGTGTAGTTTTGGACGGTGACCGTGGGGTCATGTACATTGATGCTAGATACGAAGAATGACGTATACATCGCTGTTTCAGGCCTACGTTAATCCCAAGTACTTCATCCACACAAGAAGCGAGTGTAGACGCACGAAAGTAGGAACTTGGGACTGATACTCGGAGATTAAGGCCGTCCAAGTGCACTGAAACTACGGTGTCCGGGACATCAGTACTGTTCATGGTGATATTGAGCGAAGTCGCGGTGAGGTTCACTGGATTGGCCCATATGCAGTAAGGACTAAAGCCAATCACATCTGTCAACCACCGTGCGCTCATGGTGGAGTTGAGAATATTAGGTGTTGGGACAACGAACCCAGAGTACACCCCCTGCGGGTCATCCGATGCCGAAAACGCATAGGAGAGACCGATTTCTCGCTCAGCCCAAACGACCGCTGCAGCATATCCGGGTCTAGGCGAGAATGTCGAAGGCGTTGGCGTCTGCCCTTCCGCCACTGGACTGAGAGTATCGATGAGACCAAGTACACGAAGAATGCGAGCTTCTTACTGGTAAAATGAGAGTGGAGGGATAGCGCCCACAGAGAATGCCATGAGCGCACCATCTATAAGGATGGGCTGAATGGTCACTGAACAATGACTTTGGGTCAATGATCACAGAACTGGATGGAGGATTCTACTCACGTGCAGCGGGTGCCAGAGTGGAGACTGCCCAGACAAACATCGCCGCCATGAAAGCCATAACATAGTACAATGAACAACGTCGATTTACAACGACCATAAATGATTCAATGAAGCCATAAGACGAGTTGGAAATGTCATTGACCACTTTCAGATCAACGCCGCGACCGTTTCTTTGAGCAGAAAGGAGACGGAAAAATTCTTCAGACTAAGATTGGTCATTGTCATGAAAGTTCCCGGACGAACATGCCAGCGCGCCCACCTTGAGCTCGTAGAGAAGACCTTTCAGCGGGAATAGGGCAAGACTTATGATGATGATGTTGATCGTAGTTATCGCAGATCCAACATTGGCTAGTCACAAGTGCAATCAATATCAGCCAAAGCTACCTGGGGCAAATGCTCACTTAGGAATTGTCTCGTTGCATTAGCGGTAAGCCCGGACACGTTCGCAGGTACCACTCGATAGTGAACTACATAGCAGAAAGCAAGGTACGCAATACTAATGGTGGGTGCCAGAAACACCAGTGCACATTGCCATACAGAAGCGAGCAGAGATCCGCGATCACTTTGACCACTTTCGAAAGGAGACAGCAAAGGGTCACTGGATGAAGTTGGAGTCTGTCGAGTGTCGTCCAGGCCCTCTTCTGTACCATTCTTGCCTAAAGAAAGATCTGAACGAGACTTGACATCAGATGTCGCGGGAGGAGAACCCAGGTAGTCCGATTCTCGGTTGCAGATGTGAACCATTTCTATGTTCGACATCTAGATTGGTACAGGCTTGATGCGCGAGGGAAAAAGTAGGGAAACCATCCGTTCGAAGTGTTGGTCGTGTGGAGATACCTCCTTCCTATGGCTGTGCTCGAAATCCGTCGGATTGGCAAAATGGGATGGTGGCAACGGCAACGGCAAGTTGGCGTAGCGCCCATATTTGCTAGAATGAAATCAAGTTGCAGCATGTCCAAGATCGTTTCCGTGACAGTCAACACAGCTCTAAGCAAGGTAGTAATATAATCACATCTTGAACCTAAACCGCGCTAGTAGCTGGGCACTAAAGGATACCCATGGAGGTCGTACATTCGGAAGGACATGAAAAGCCATGCAATTCAGCCATCCAGGCTCTCTTGCTCCACGCCCATTCTACCTGCCAAGGTTCAAGCGAGGACGTACATCAGCATCTGCTCTTCCAGAGACAGCGCCAGCCAAGACATCTGTGATGGCGGACTCCGTTGCACAGCAATTTAGACGACGGCGTGTGGAGCAAATCGTGAGATTTATCATTTATGCTCGCGGCCAAGAGTTCACCCAGCAACAGCAGCCACATAAACATTACAATGATTGCTTGTTCAGGTATACTACACATGTTGTATGCACTGCCCATCAAACCTCATATGCCCATTTACGGGCCATTCCACCGTCTATACACCTTCTGCGTCATCGGAGCCTGGGAGTCCTTCCTGTGAATTTAATATGTTGATTGTTCCGAACGGGATGGGGCGGGCGCAATATGTGCCCTTTCCCCTGCATGGCAGGCATGGGTAAGATCGATAAGGGACGTTCAGCGCCGCCATCGCACCTCGAAGCCATCGTGGAAATCTCAGTGCAGAAGATATAGAGGGTCGGCACTCGTTTCCAGCGTGATGTCGCTGATGTGATTGCTTCAGGGCCACAGGTACTTTCACGGTCGTCGTTCACCTCCCTCACCCAACTCACACCATGCTACCGCTATTGGCTATCTCATTATTCCTCTCCTTCGCCCGCGCTGATCCTAGTAAAAGTGCCTCATGAGCATTTTTGTGCGAAATTTCACTGACCTCGTCCGGAACAGCGTGGATCAGCCTCCCCATAAACGTTCCCGTGAACTTATCGGACTCAGTCTTCAACGGTCCACTTGTTCCAACATTATATGGGACCCCTCCCCAGTTGATCAACACCACTCTTGACCTCAACACTGCCAAGGTTGCGGTCTATTCGAGTAGCTGCGTGTTATGCAGTGGAAACACATCCTTTGACTCTACGCGGTCCACCACGTTCCAGGTATTTTTCATACTGCGATTATCGCTGGTGTCCAACATACTGCATAGGATTTGAATTACCCATGGCCATACAATACTCGCGCCCTTTTCGGAAACATGAGCAGTGACGCGATGAGCTTTGGTGGCATACTGTCATTGCCGCGCACCGAGTTCGGTTGGTTGCTTTTGTGACCCTCGTCTTGCTTCCTGCTGTTTGCAGTTAGTTATCTGACCGCTGAGCTGATCGGTATTCAGGTCTTATTGAATCAGGCGGCGACAGCTCGCTCAGCTACCTCCTGTACAATGGGCGCCTGGGCATCTTTCCTGATCCTGTCAATGCTACTGCGGCATCTGAGCATTTCTTATCTAAATTGTATGCCAGCAATCAGCTCCTCAATCCAGTGATCGGAATGAGGTTCGACCCACTCAATCCCAAGATCACGATAGGAGCGTTGGATGAACATGATTACCAAGGGAACCTGAATTGGGTGCCCATCATCACACCGAACGACTCGTGGGCTTTCCGAAATATATTCACTTTGGACGGATTGAAAGGCTACAATGGCACCTTTCTGCAAAATAGCTCTGTCACAAACGCAACTGTAGATTCTGGTGCGTCTTCGGGCTGATCCGGGTCGTTTTTAATTATTAAGGGAACATCACCTTTCCGTTTTGCCCTCGAGTAGTTTTTGTCGGCATTAGCATGCCTGGGCGTAATGCCTACCTAGCTGACCCAGGGTTTGCTGGTCCGATCAACTATACCATCGAGCCGGTCACCAACATTGTCTCCTACGTCTGCAACTCGACCGAGTACACACCCTATGTGGCCCTCACTGCTACTATCAATGGTGTGGATTATCCCATGGACTCTACGGGAAACCTCTTGCGCTCGATCTCTGCTCTCACGGATTGGGGGACTTGCTCTGTTGGGCTTACAGAATGGGATCCAACACAACCTCATATAACTTTGGGATTACCATTTTTGAGGAGCGTTTACTTGTGAGTAGACCACGCTGCGGGTGTTGCCAAGACGTTTTGATCACATCGCCCAACTATATAGGGCATATCGCTTCCCTACGGACTCGTGTCCCGGGTTCTACGGCTTTGCATTCCCATCGGGAAATATCAACCGCACTTCTTCGCAAATCGCGCAGACGCCTGCATCGACACCGACTCAGAGCTCTCAGTGCCTCGTATTTTCCAGCCCTACGGTAACACCTTCACCGAGTTTCGAGACACTCCAGCAAATGCAGATGTCAACTCATAAGTATCAGGTGTGGGGAGAGCAGATGATGGTGCGTTTGTTCGGAGAGGCAGGGTTGGGAAGCAGATTGGAGTGGAATTTAACGTCCACTTGGGTGTAACGTTAGTTACTTCAGAGCTTCCTTTGTTCGATGTCGTGTTCGTCCATACGATCGACTATCGCGGTCTGCCACAACCTTGAGCCTCCAAGTGAGCAGGCGCGGTATTGAAAAACTTGTCAACTTTCTAGCTGCTCAGATCGACAACCTCTCCTTCGAAATTTGTTTCCATTCTCTTTGCTTCCGAAGTAGATGTAATGTCAGAGGAAAAACATTTCCAAAGTCGGAGGGCAAGAATAGTCATAAGTAGTTACGATAACCTGGGAAACAAACAAGTATCATAAGCCTCGGGTAGTGGCGGGTGACAGGTGTGACGAGCGTTGCCAAGTGTCACGCACAGCCGCTACCAATGCTTCAAGCTCTTGAGGCCACACGCTGTTGACAGGAGCACCCTTGGTAAGCGAGCACGACTGGTGATGCGGCAGCCTGCTCTCTAGCGCTTTTTCTCTCTGAATTGTCGACAGACAATGATGTATCTTCTGTAAGTTCAATATGAATCACCGTGACGGGTTTGTTGTCGACGCTGTTAGCTCAACGCGATTGATAGTGCTTGCTGAGCCTCGCTGGCGCTCGGTCTTCGAATTCCGAGCGCCGCTGCTTGAACCTGAAACAATATAGTTATCCAAGCAAGCTACTGCCCTTGACTGTAGTCTCTCTCAACCCCCACAGAAACGCTTGGCTCATACTAGTGCATTTCCAACTCGAATCATGGGGGAGTTTACTATGTACTGTTCAGTAAGTCCAACTATATCCCACATATCAGCATGATCGTGATGGCTTATGTACACATACAAGATATCGGGTTGTACTCCCCAAGTCGCAACCACTCTCACCCACCTGCTTAACACCAAATATGGGCCAATAGTGAAAAATGCGATCAAAGCCCTTGCGGACGAACATGAGCTTTAGCTCTCAGAATGATATTTCTCTCATCGGAC